>SATY01000564.1:0-22893 GCA_004335155.1 Ascochyta viciae
CCCCACACCAACGCCCTCCCCACTCTCCACACCACCGCCCTCCCCAGCGAGGTGCCCAGCCTCGAGGCCCTCATCGGCGCCTACTTCGACCACATCAACCCCGACTTCCCCGTCCTGTACGAGCCCTCGTTCCGCGAGGCCTACGAGCGCTGGCTCGTCGACCCCGCCAACGCCGACCCCGCCTGGCTCTGCAGCTTCCTCTGCGTCCTGCTGCTCTCGCGCCGCGTCGCCCGCATCACCTTCCAGGAGGCCCAGGAGCGCCTGTGGTGGCGCCGCGTCCAGACCCTGCTGCCCGTCGTCATGTTCACCTCCAGCGTCATGGCCGTCCAGGCCCTCATGCTCGCCGCCCTGCACCTCCACAACACAAACCACCGCGACGCCTGCTGGAACCTCACCGGCACCGCCGTCCGCATCGCCTTCGCCATTGGCCTGCACCAGGACAAGGTCAACACCATGCAGACCCCGCTCGCCAGAGAGCTGCGCAAGCGCCTGTGGTGGTCCCTCTACGCCTACGAGCAGATGCAGGTCTCGTCCTACGACCGTCCCAGCGCCATCGAGCACCCCGGCACCAAGACCACCTGCCTCAACGACCGCCTCATGGGCTCCGACCTGCATAACCCCCCCGACTACAGCCAGTGGTACAACCGCCTCGTCGTCCACCTGGGCTCCGCCTGCCGCGCCCCCAAGACGGTGCGCCCCAACGCCAGCGACGAGTCGTACGTGGGGCCCTTGTCACCCGCCGCCGGCGTCCTGCGCGACATGAAGCGCTGGAGGGACCTGCTTCCCCAGCATCTGCGCATGGAAGCCCTAGACTCCAATCCCCCTGCTTTCCAGCGGCCCATCCTGATGCTGCACGGCCTGTATCACTACACCGTCATCGTGCTGTGCCGCTCGGCGCTGCTCACGCGCGCCAACATCCTCTCCAAGGAAGGAAAAGACGCAAACAACACGGCCCTCACCGCCATGGCAGACTCGTGTTCAGACTCTGGGCGCGCACTGGCTTGCATCCTCCTCAAGCTCGAGGCCATTGGGAGGTTCGATGCCATTGTCTGGTGGGACATTTGGTATGCTCTGGCGTCCAGCTCCGTGCTAGTCCTCGACCTGGTCTGCCTAAACAAAATCACAGGCACAGACATGTCTGCGTCTCGCATCTTGCTCTCACAACTTGCCGACCTGGCGCAGCGCCACAAGCAGAATCCACACATGCCCGGCACGATCGAGAAGTTTGCCTCGATCGTGCCCGAGCTGCAGTCCATGGTCAACGCAATGAACACACAAAGACCACCCGCCTCCACCGCACCCAAGACAGAACCCGCCAATATCAACCACGAAGCCTCTCAACCGCCGCCACAGCCACCTCCAGAGTCCGTCGCCTATCCATTCCACCAAGCCTCGACAAACAGCGGCGCCTACATGTTCGCAGACAACATGCCCGGCCGATTCTACCCCGAGCCACAGTATCCGGAGCCAACCTATTCTACGGCGCGATTTGATCGAAATACCCAACTGAGCTTCATGGACTTCACCATCAACAACATCCACGATTGGAACTGGGGCGACTTGGGAAGCCTACTGGGCAACGAGAACGTGCCCAATGGCCATCCTCCACCTGCATAGCATGGGTCGAAGCGGTCTGCAATACAAACAGTTAAACGCAGCATTTGCGCAACCACAACTTGACACCACTGACTTTCCTTCTCACTGCTTCTCTTCTATCTGCCTGATCGACCCTAGACCGTGACCATTCGCCAATCTGACCATAGCTGACACACGGCCTCATCTGGAGCGACTTGGCGCGCCGGACACACACGCACCTTGATCCGACCCGTTGCACTCGGCCCTTTCGTTTGGTATACGCTTGGTCAGCCCCACGGATACAAAGTTCCATCATTTCTGATTGGTGAAGATGTCATGTCTTCAGCCACACAGCTATGAAGATGAGTTATGCCACAGTCAAGCTTTTACTACTATGGGCTTCTACGCAGTTAGACCCGAGCCCATCTTGACGGCTATGCAAGGCGGACGACGTTGATATCTGACAACACACGTCTGATTGGAGTCATTTCATGATGAACAGCTGGGAGAGCCCTCAGCTCGCAAGCCTAACCCACGAAATAGGCCAAGAGAGCTCATTTTGGCGGAAGTAAAGCCGGCTGACGTTCTGAGCGACGCTAAACAGTACATGGGCCGGCACTGCACCCAGCTCTACCCGCAAGTATCTAAAACAGGTGATGAGCTGGCAGGGAGAAGGCAATCTGACGAACGTAGTGGAGCTCCAGCGATCAAGCGGAGAGTTCCATCCCAAAAGCTCCACAGATGAGGCTCATCCCAGATCTTCAAAGGCTTAACGCCTGTCATGCCCAATTGAAACGCAGTGACACGCGTGGTAGGGCTGATTTCGAGCGTTTCGGGCCGACGTTACGTTCGCTCTCGGACTTGGGGATCGCTCTCGCACTCGCACTTGACGTCTGTGTACTTGCAACACCAAACCACGAAACCAATGCGGCGGAGTCAACGGTACTGGTGCGGTCTTGGTTCGACATCAAACCTCGATATGCTGGACGAAATAGTATATACCTGGGTGTTGGTACCCAAAACATAATCATCAGCCCTCCTTCACACCTCCTCGCCTTGGACCAGATTCACAATAAACCCAACAAACCTCGACTATCTGGATTCCATTGATCGACACCGACAATCGACTCGACGCCTTCCAACCCAACCATCACCATGGCCATCCTCGACATCCTCAACAAGCCCATGTTCAGCAGTCGCTTCAAGTTGCCCGTCCACATCGTCACCGGCATCCTAGTCATCATCGTAGTCGGCCTCTCCGTCCCGCGCCTGTTCCTGAAAAACCAACCACGAACCCGCGCCGGTACCATCGCCCTGGGAATGGTACGTCCTCTACCATCACCACACCGAGACTTGCAAGATAACTAACGACAACCAGGGTGCCAAATCCCTCATCCTACTCAGCTACATGCTGGCGACAGAACACGTACACAAGCTGCGCAGATGGCACAGCTACAAAGCCAACGTCATCATCAGCTGTCTTGAAATCGTCTTTTGGGGCGCCGTAGCCTTTCTCGTCATGCAAGCCAACCTCTCCCGCTGCGAGGGCGTCATGTGTTATCTGAGCTGGGCCGTCGTGGGATTAGCCATCATCATCAAGTGCGATTCCCTCCACCACCACTTCCACGACGTACACGCACTGATTCATCTCCAGCCACCTCGAACTCTACTCCTCGGCAATCGCCATCCGCGAACTCCGCGAGTCTCGCAAAATGCGCAACGGCTTGCCCCTCTCGTCTGTCCTTAGCCGCGGCACCGATGAGGAGGAGATGGTGCAGCAGGGTTTACATCAGCCGGAGAGTGTGTATCAGGGCCGTGAACAGCGTGCACAGAGGGGGTATCACGGCCACGCCCAGGTGGTGAGGGGGAAGCAGTAGTGGTTGCTAGGTTGGGTGCAGGGGGAGCGGGAGAATGCATAGAAGAGCAGAGTAGGAATCATGCTAGGGAAAGTGGCGTGTGGAGTTTTGTGAAGGGGGATATCTAGGATAGAAGATGGTGTTGGTTTGGGCTGAGAGAGTGTATATTGTTTGTTTCCAAAGCATGTAATTTTTTATCTTATAGATTAGGAAATCAATTGCGCGGAGCATCCTATATAACTGTCATCTATTTATATATCTATCTACCTCTCCGTCTATCTATCAGCACAACACCACAAATAACACGCAACATTCTATTATTTCAGTACAAACAACCTTGCTACCTAGCAATTTCACAGCAATATTATTCCCCACCCATCCAAACACGTTCTAGACCTCTCTTATTCAAAGATTCTAAACGCCTCCACTACAGTAGCTTGGAAAAGTCAACGTTTGAATATTGTTCGTGCTTGTAGATATATATGAGCGGAATCATGTGTACAGCAGGAACCGTGCTAAATGACTCAGCGGCTACTCCAACAACTCCAACCCGACTCCAATTTTGCCGAGTTTCTCCGCGGAGCTGCTGGGAAGGGTCTGTAAGTGTGGGTCTGCAAGGATGGTGGGGACGCACTTTCTTGTGCGCATGTGTGTGTTCTCGGAGGTTATTTGCATTGCGGGAGGGGAATTGGATTGTTGTGGACGATTGGCGTATCGTGTCGCTACGCGCGGATGATTTGGTAGATTCTCAATATCCAACAACTACGCAAGTTGTAAAGGATGCCCGGTACTAGCGATCTGGGTGTTGTATTGAGCAACGTGTGGTGACATACCGTTCACGTCTCCACCGCTGCAATTGCCAAAGACCGAACGTCGATGCTTCGACACACACATGCGCCCGCGATCAGGCTAACCAGATTACAAGGGGGATGCCTGAACGGACTGGAATACGGGCCTGCTTGCACTGAGCATCTACTGATCTTTTACAACAGAAAACCCCCGGGTGTGGCAAACGCGTATTCCAGTCCGTTCAGGCACCCCCCTTGTACAATTGCGCTAACGTGCAAGATGCCCCGCAACGCCCATGCACGCAATCAACGGCTTCCAAATTCCCTTCGCTTCGCTGGCGCTTCGCGGAGTTAGCGACTCAGCCCTGTGCAAACTCCTGTTGACATCACCGAGGCTCGCGCAGTACAATATGTAGACTGTCACTGCTCCGGCTGCGGGCGTCTGCAGACCTGGTCACACAATATGACCGACGTAATCGAGACACAGCTGCTCATCAACAATAAGCTGGTTCCAGCGAGCAATAAGGGCACTTTTGAGCTCTTCTCTCCACATAGCGGGGACCTTGTTGCGAAAGGTGAGTTTCGACCCACATACTCACTTCAACGTACGAGATAGTAATGGGACAATTGCAGTCGCAGAAGCAACTCTCGACGATGTCAACGCCGCCGTCGACGCCGCGCAAGCCGCCTTCCCAGCATGGAGTGCCCTCTCCCCGTTGGAGCGCGGCGCACCGCTCAAGAAGCTAGCTGAGCTGCACGTCTCAGAAAAGGACGAACTCGCTCGACTTGACGCCATCTCCATGGGCAAACCAGTCAGCACGCACGGTATTGATGTCAACTATGCCGTGACGCAGTACAACTACTTTGCAGAGGCTGCGTATCCGCAGGGCCACACCAGCCTGAATACACCGGGATTCTTGAATATGAGCCTGCGGCAGCCGTTTGGTGTCGTTGCTGTCATCATCCCGTGGAATGCGCCGCTGATCTTCTTCTCGAAGAAAGTTGCGCCTGCGCTGGCGGCCGGCAATTGCGTCGTGGTGAAGAGCAGCGAGAAGGCGCCGTTGACAGTGGGTTTCGTTATCGCTCGTGGAGATATCAGCTGACGATTGCAGTCCTGGAAAGTAGCGCAGTGGATCGAGAAGTGCGGGTTCCCGCCTGGCGTCGTCAATGTGCTCTCAGGCCACGGGCAGACCTCAGGACAAGCCCTGGCTGAACACATGAAAGTGCGTGCTCTGTCCTTCACCGGCTCGACACGAACAGGCCGCGCCATTGCCATCGCGGCCGCAAAATCGAACCTCAAGAAAGTCGTCTTCGAGCTCGGCGGCAAATCGCCGTCCCTGGTCTTCGAAGATGCAGATATCGAACAAGCCGCAAAAGAGCTCGAACTCAGCATCAACTCCAACTCAGGCCAGGCCTGTTTCGCCAGCAGTAGAATCTACGTACAAGACAGCATCAAAGACGCCTTCATCGAAGCATTCACCCGCATAGCCAGCGCGCGGAAACTAGGCGACCCAACAATCCCCACCACCAACCAGGGACCACAAGCCGACAAAACCCAATACGAGACCGTACAAAAGTACATCACACTCGGCCGGGAAGAAGCAGGCCACACAATCGACACCAGCACCTCCTCCCCCACCACTCCGTCCCGCCACCACATCCACCCGATAATCTTCACCGACATACCGGAAACCTCACGGCTGACCAAAGAAGAAATCTTCGGCCCTGTCGTTCTAATAAACTCTTTCACCACCGAAGCCGACGCGCTCGCTAAAGCGAACGATACCGAGTACGGGCTATACGCGTCGCTGTACACGCGCGATCTCGAGCGGGCGCTGCGCGTGGCGAAGAAGCTGGAGAGCGGCATGTTGGGCGTTAACTGTACGAGTCCGACGAATTGCTGGGATTTGCCGTTTGGTGGGTGGAAGGGGAGTGGGACGGGGAGGGAGAGTTTGCTCGAGAGTATGGAGCATTATCTTGAGGTGAAGAGTGTTTATGTTAGGGTTGGGGGGGTTGGGGGGTCGTGATTTGTGTGAGGGGTTGGAATTGAGGGTTGTGATGGATGGATGGATGGATAGATGAATGTTGTCAATTCGTTGATATCGAGTGTGCTTGCACCCATCCATTCGTCGTCGTTCTATATAACGTCTACTCAACCTGCAGCAGAATCTCAAACTCAAACGGTTCCGTCAACAACGCATACTCATCCAGCGTCCGCGGTCCACAACTCCCACTACCCAACCCATGATGCTGAGAATCCAATCTCAACACGACCTCCTTCCTCTTCTTCCTCCTCAACTCATGCGGATGCTTCGCCTCAGCAACATCCCTCATCCGGTAATGCGCAGCCTGAAAATCAAACGTCGTCCTCGCCTTCCTGTCATTCTTGACATGCACAAACTGCGCAACCAGCGCCGTCGTCCCGTCGCTGACACGCACCCACCGCGTATCCGTGCGATTCGCGCTCTCCTGCGGAACTTCGTAGTCGACCCACAGCTCGTCGACGCGCGACACGCTGTACCGGCCTACCGGCTGCGACAGCTTGCTGTCGCGGTACGACTCGCCTTTTCCACGGCCGAACCACTCGACGCGCTGGAACGGCGGGGGTAGCTCCGTCACCAGCCCGATGCGGGGGAGCGTGCGCGGTAGGTTTTCGCCTTGTGGGAGGCCGGTGGCGTGGATGGAGAGGGTGCCGTTGGCGCGGAAGGTGTAGAGGAGGGTGCTGGAGATGGACCAGGAGAGGATGGGTGGTGCGATGCGTTGGTGGACTGTTACTTGCAGTTCTGTACTGCTGGGTTGTGACCATTCGACTTTAAGTGTGGATGGCTTGGCGAGATGCAGTTTCTTGTCGTTCCAGTCCCAGCCGTCTTGGGGGATGTCGTTGTCGGTGGGCGCGCGGAAGAAGTCGAGCTCTGGCGCTTTGGAAATGATGTCGGTTGAGTCTCGGCTCCAAGAGGTGAGAGTGCCGTGCAGGGTGTTGAAGATCCATCTGGACTTGCTGCCACTGATGTTGAGCGTGTTTCGCGAGGCGGTATCAACGGAGAGTTTGCCGTCTGAAGTCGCGAGTGTTTTCAGCGAAGGAGACGACACAACGGGCACTTGTGCGGTGGCGATCTCGAAGCCCTTCTCCAGCCAGGGCGTTCCATTCTTCAGCTGGAACGAAAGGCTCAACAGGACTTCGCTTGCAGAATCATCAACCTTTGGTAGATCAACCTCAAACGTTTGGCCTGCTGCAACTCCAGATGGAATCTCGATCGATCCGGTCTTGGCGTCCGTGGCGGTCTCAGAGACGGTAGAGTACTGCAGCGTTAGGTGATCTAGCGTCACAAAGTCGTATCGGTTGATGAACTTTGCTTTCTTTCCGTCACTCTCAAGTAGTTGTACAGGCTCGATAGCTTTTTTGTATTCCACCAGGCCAGCGTTGGGGCTGTGATCAGAATTGACTAGGCCGTCCATGACGAAGGTGCCGTCGTGGACCTCTTCGTCAAAGTCGCCACCATATGCGTAGAACTCTTCGGATGTTTCTTTATCCTTGGTGAGGAGACCGTGGTTTGCCCACTCCCAAGCAAATCCACCCTGGAGCGTGGGGTACTTGTAGAAGGCGTCAATGTACTCCTTGATGTTGCCGGGTCCGTTGCCCATTGCGTGAATGAACTCGCACAGCACGAGAGGCTTGGTCTTGGTCTTGTCTTCAGCAAACTTGACAATCTCGTCGACCGGCGGGTACATCCTGGAGTACATGTCCATGGTCTCGGCGAAGATGTCGGCCTCGTAGTGAATCGGCCTGCTGTCGTCGTAGGCCTTGATATGCTCGTACATAGCCTTGAAGTTTTGACCAAAGAAGGCTTCATTGCCCAAACTCCATACGATGATAGAGGGATGCAGCTGATCTCTCTTTACCAAGTGCTCAGCACGATCAACATACGCATGGGTCCAATCTGGGTTGTTCGTGGTCCACTCAGCCGCCTTGGATCTTGTTAGAAGTTGTCGCTCGCGGAAGGGTAGTGCTCGTTCTTTCGAGTCAAGCGCAGCATCGGCGATGCACTCAAATCCGTGGCATTCCAGATCCGCTTCATCCATGACCCAGAATCCCATTTCGTCCGCTAATGCGTACAGCCTTGGGTCGTTCAGCTGATGCGACGTACGAATAGCGTTTACGTTGTGTTGTTTCATCGTCAGGAGATCGCGCTTGAGGAAATCGAGCGGGATGGTTCGTCCAAACTTGGGATGGTGCTCGTGGCGATTGACACCGCGGAACACAATCCTCTGGCCGTTGACCTTGATCAAACCATCCTTCATCTCGACTTGCCTGAAGCCAATACGATGCGCAACGTACTGTGCCGAGTCGAGCGAAACGGTCAAATGGTACAAGTTGGGCGATTCGGCCGTCCACTTCAAGGGGTCCTCAACAGAGATGCTGAAATCTGTTGTAGAGGTTGTGTTTGCATCTGCCTCTTTTGAAGCCACAACACGCTTCTCCGCGTCCAAAAGTTTGACCGAGATCTTACCAGAGCCGGTGGCGCTAACCTTGATCTTGAGCTCGGCGTTGACGTACGAGGAGTCCAGGATGGTCTGAGCGAAAACATTTTCAATGCGGGAGTCGCTGGAAAACCCGACTAAGAACACATCTCGGAAGCTGGGAGAGTCAGTCTGTGAAGTTTGATAAATCGCATTTACTTACATTCCAGACAGCCACCACTGATCTTGGTCTTCGATGTATGTACCATCGCAATGTTGGTACACCCGGACTGCAAGAGTGTTCTCGCCACTCAAGTCAACAACTGAGGTGACATCAAACTCGTCAGGGTTTCTGCTTCCTTGAGAGTACCCAATTTCTTGTCCGTTCACCCAGACATGGAACGCGGAGTCAACACCTTCGAATCTGAGGCGAATTTGGCCGCTCTTGAGCTCTTCTGGTACGCTGAACTTTCTCACGTACGAGCCAGTCTCGTTTTCCGTGAATGGGACGTTGGGAGGGTCGACTGGGATGTGATACTGGACATTCGTGTATTGTGGGCCCTTTCCAAAGCCTTGGAGCTGCCACATGCCAGGGACAGTAATATCACTCCATTTGGATGTATCGTATGACATTGCCTCGAACCCTTCAGGAGCCTCGAAGGGTGAGTAAGCATGCTCAAACTTCCATGTCCCGGAAAGGCTGTGCGTCTTGGACTTGGTAACGTCGTATGTCAACGCATCGGCTTCTGATGCGTAGTTGTGGAAATAAGCGCGGACTGGAAGTGTGCCTTTGTGCAGAACATCAAGGTTGTTCCAATCCGGGGGGCCTGAAGGATGCGCGCCTGAAGCCATGATGAAGGTGTTGAGGAAACAAACTTCAGAGTGCGCATCTGCTCAATTGATAAAAAGTTATGTTGCTCCACAATACACGGAGCGCTGTGTCCCGCAGAACGTGGCCTGTACAGATTGGGCAAGCCGTCCGGGTGTGCATCTTGAAGCCAAGACTGTGGTTTGTTCCTCATGTGATGCAGATGAAGTGGCCTGGCAATAGCCGACGGGTTGCAACGGAGTGTTGTGTGTTGAAGTTTGCTCGAATCACGCTGGTGTTGGACTGGTGGGGTCCAGCGGGGTTACTACTACTTCTGGTTAACCTCGGTGTAATGATGTTTGGTCTTCACTGCTTTCCTCCTAGCGCCAACACTTTTCCACCACATTTTCCGCACCCGAGCCCGCATTTTCTCCGGATCACTCCACGAAACCGTCTCCACGCTTTCTTAGCGCAGCCGACGTTCTCCCCGCAGTCGTTGAGGAACCCTGCAACGACTCGTGGAGCAACCGACATTGCGCGCTCTCGAATCATGTTGGGCTATGCATCCTCAGCCATTTCGTAATGACTGCGACGTTCTAGGAGTCGCACCCGCTACTTATGCCTTTCAAAGCACTTCATCCGCTATTTGGGGCGCCTGTGTCCATACTAAAGTGTCTTTGAGCTTGCTGACCTCGACACAATGGTACAAGCTGCATTGGCAGTACCGGGTGGCGGTAACCGCCAGGCTTTGATGAGGAAGAAACGGGCATCGGAATATGTCGAAACGGGACAGCTGCCTCGGCGCAGATTTCATGCAGCTCTAGAACTCCCCGTTTTGCGGAGAAGCCTGTCCTTCGACCAAGTCTATAAAGTGACCCGTTGCCCCGGGTTGTATGGGTCTTTGTCGATCGCATTCAACCCTACGCATACTTAGATTCGAAAGCAGGCTGTTGTACTTCAGTCACAAGATGGCGGAAAACAAAGAGAACATGGGCGCCGTTACCCACCAGCTGAGTGCAGTGGACGATGACTTGCGTAAAGATGCGGACGTTCAGGAGAAGACCGTGGCATCAGTAGCTCTTGGTATGCTACACGCACCTGTTCGTTGGTAGTTGATGCTAATGTTAGAAAAGCTGCTGCCCTGGAGGCTTCGAAACCTAAGCTATGGTCAAGAAGCATGATTCAGCTGTATATGATCATGGGTATTGGATACCTAGTCTCGACGATGAACGGATTCGACTCGTCTCTCATGGGAGCCATCAACGCCATGAAGCCCTACCAAAGCACATTCGGACTGTCTGGCGAGGGATCTAGCACTGGCATCATCTTCATCGTCTACAACTTGGGACAGATTGCAGCTTTCCCCTTCTGTGGCTTCCTCGCTGACGGATACGGTCGACGTATATGTATCTTCGTTGGTTGCGCACTCGTCCTTGTCGGCACTGCTGTCCAAGCCTCTGCAAACAACATGGATCAGTTCATCGGCGGCCGTTTCCTACTTGGATTCGGTGCATCAATCGCATCTGCCGCGGGGCCTGCCTACACGGTCGAGCTGGCCCATCCTGCGTACCGAGGAACTATGGCTGGCATGTACAACAACTTTTGGTGGCTCGGAAACATCCTTGCGGGCTGGACGACCTACGGAACCAACAAGAACTTCGGCAACTCATGGGCGTGGAGACTTCCCACTGTCGTTCAGTGCTTTATCCCGGGCCTTGTCATGTGCTGTATCATGTTCTTCCCAGAAACTCCTCGTTGGTACGCTATAACTATGCTTTGATGACTTCAAATTGACCACTAACTCATCAATTAGGCTGCTCGCTAAGGACCGACGTGAGGAAGCCATTGCAATTATGGCAAAATACCACGGTGATGGAGATGAGAATCACCCTCTCGTCCAACTTCAATTACACGAGATTACCCAAGACTTCTCAGTCACACGCAATGACAACCCGTGGTGGGACTTCCGCGAGCTGTACAACACAAAGGCAGCCCGATACCGCATGATGATGGTCATTGCCATGGCCTTCTTTGGTCAATGGTCCGGTAACAACGTCGTGTCCTACTTCATGCCCGCCATGGTCAAGAATGCAGGTATCACCGATCCTGACAAACAGCTTCTCATCAACGCAATCAACCCAATTTTCAGCATGATCGGTGCCGTCTACGGAGCCACCCTCCTCGACAAGCTCGGACGTCGCAAGATGCTGCTTGGTGGTCTGGGCGGTGGTCTCTTCTTCTACGTCTTGTTGACTGCCTTCACTGCCACCGCAAAGCCAAGCAACGATCTCGCTTACGGCACCATTGTCTCAATCTACTGCTTCGGTATAATCTTCGCATGGGGCTGGACACCGCTCCAGACGTTGTATGCCGTAGAAGTTCTTGAGAACCGCACAAGAGCCAAAGGCAGTGGAGCAAACTTCCTCTTCCTCAACATTGCCATGGTGGTCAACACATACGGTATCTCAGTCGGTATGGAGAAGATTGGATGGAAACTCTACCTTGTGTACATCGGCTGGATCTGCGTTGAGCTCGCATTCATCTACTTCTTCTTTGTTGAAACAGCTGGCAAGACGCTCGAGGAGCTCAAGAGCATCTTCGAGGCGCCCAATCCACGCAAGGCTTCTCTCAAGCGCGCCAAGATCGAAGTTGCTGGTGGCCAGGTTCACAATGTCACCGACGCATGAGCTTGGGTCACTTCAAAATCCGTAGCACACTATCACATGGGATATTTCGATACCACCACTAAACTTTGGACACTTGATGATCGATAATAACAAACAGCGTCTGATTTCAATCTTACCCATAATCTCTATTTTCGTCTCCATGCACGAGCAACACTTCGACGCGAACCTCCCGTGTCTCACGTTGATACAACCACGCCCCAGACACTGGCACGACCATACACGTGGGTACCACGTGTATGCCACGAGGTTTTTACTTTGACTCACGCACGTTCCCCTGTCTTGGCTACTGAATCATAAAGCTTAGAATCAAGTCGATGCTTAAGACAGCGCACTGTTCGTGTGAGGGGAGATGCGTCCGAGACCAACTGGCCGGCCACTGAACTTGAGACCAACGACTCTGTTGTTGAGGACTGGGACCTGACTGATTTGCCGGTCACGCAGACTGCGACCTGCTGGCCAAGTCTAGATCAGCTTTACTACAGCATCGTGATGTTTGCTCTTACGACACATATCGACAGTGCGTCGATACCCACTGAAATGGTTACACGAAATTTGGCGAAGCGAGCAACAGAAAAGCGCAACGACGGTCACCTTTTGATCGAACGTTTCAATACTGACTACCAACTCATCAGTACATCGATACTCAAGATGCCGCTGGCTCGTCCCCGAGCCAACTCTCTCTCCATTCCCATCCCGACGGCCGCGTTCTGGTGTCTTCGTCGACCGCCCACGCCTCGACGGGCTACCCATCCTTTGCCTGCCAACTACAACATACCTCCTGTACCACCGCTGTCGTTCTGGGATCCGGAGACCCCTTCGCCTTTTCCAACGAACTCACCAGCACCGACTTCGCCAATCTCTTCCTCACCAACACCAGCATCCTGCTGTTCGCAGTCAGAAGATCCATCTCCTCCACCACATCTGAAGCCCTCAACATCAACATCAGGCTCAACAAAGCTTCTCCTCCCTCCAATCTCACCACCTCTCCCATCATCACCTCTCTCGCCCGTCTCCCCCCAATCCCCACACAACCCCTTCCTCTCACCCCCGCTACCGCGCTGGAACGCAACAGCTCTATTCACCCTGGCATCCCCACTACTCCCCGCATCCCCTCTATCGGTCTTCGACCGCGCCGTCTCGCCTACATCGCCAACATTTTTGCTGAGCAGGACGCCGTCCCCCGTGACGCCGAATTGGGCAGATTACACGTTCCTGAGGACCGCGACGCCATCACTAGCGGAGGAAGAGTGCGAGGAAGAAAACAAGAGCGAAGGGCAGAAGAAAGATGAGGGTGGGGATGATGTATACGCAGACCTAAGTCCAACATTCCTGTGTCCTCGAACCGCACCTGTGCCTCAAATGCCCATCGCAGCAGAACCCACGCAGATCCTGGAGCGAAGCCATTCCACCACCTCACCCGCCTTGTTGAACAGCACCGCAGAAACAACAACACACCCAGAGCGGGAAAAGATGAAACTTGAGTTCTACCATTTCCTTGCCGCGAGACGCGCCGCTACTATGCAAACCCTCTGTACGCCGCATGCCGCCTCTCCGCCTTCGAAGCGCCGGCTCGCGAGGTGGTGGGAGAAGCTTGTACCGCGGGCCATGATGACCGAGGAGAGCAAGGAAGTGCCGAGCAGACGTAGTCGGTTCAGCGGGTGGAGTGGGTTTGTGACGCGTGCGTGAAAGCGTAGAGGGATGGACCTGCAGTGGTAGGGAACTGATTTGCATTCGAGTCATTGCATCGTGGGTATTGCATCGTTGTTGGTTCCGCTGGGGGTGCTTCTGTCAGCGTTCGTCGTATCTCGAGATCTGCTCTTCCTCCTATCACTTCACCTCCGGTCCGTCATGACGGATCAGAGCGCTCCTTCCGACGGTCCGATGCCCTATCAGCACGTGACCTCCACAAAGGTGCTGCGCATTGCATGGGGTGGAAGTTAGTGCTGGCTTTGGATGGCGGACGCTAGGAGCGGAATGCAGACGCATACACAGTACGTGGGTCTACGTATGTTGATGGGTCTTTGTGGGTTTCGGCGTTTTGGCTTGCAATTCATAGATCGGGGGGTCTACGTATCAATTGGTGCAGTGATTGACGTTTGTAATTGAGAGTTTATCGAGTCTAGAGATGTGTACGTAATTTTATGTCAATGGTATAACGCGCACTGTTATGTTCGCCAAAGCTTGCCCTCTGTGAGCGCGTCAAGAGCGTCCATGCTGCATGATCTGACTGCGCTTGATCTGAGAGTTGCGTTAGGTCTTCTTAGCTTCCCTCTTGCATTGCAGCTGCTTTGACGGGTTCATATACACAGGGGTTTGTCACACATAAAGTCTAGCGGATATACACCCTGCAGACTTTTGCGAGGCTTCAATTCGATAGTCTGGGGAAGGCAAGCTGGTGAAACCCACTATGACATGAGAAGTGGCCACGGCGCGCCAAATATCAGCTGGTCCGAGTTTTCAAAGGGATTCTCTCACAAAGACACAGATACTAGTAATAAATAGGAAGTAATTACTAATAAAGTAGGACAACTTATAGAAGACCTAGAGCCTAGTCCTAAGGATAATACAGAATATATTAAACCTCGTAAGCGCGCAGCAACACCTTATAAGGAATTACAAGAATACTAGAGCAAGATAGACAACCTCCTAGACACAACAGAAAGGACTCTAGCTTAGATTAGATCTAGATTAGCACACTAACAACGCTATAAGGGATACTACTGCACTTAACAATAACAAGAGCGCAACAAAAATAATAAAGCATACTACAATATATTCTAATCCCTTGTATACTAGCTAACACTACTACTTAAGCACGTTAGACTAAGATATAGCCTTAACGTAATTATTAGAGGACTTAAGGAAGACCTTACAGACTACTAGCGCCTTATTAACAAAGTTAATAACAAACTAGAAGAAGAAAACTAGTGTAATTAGGAATTACAACGCACGCAGAACTAGATAACAAGCTAGCTACCTTTAGCTGCTATTAACCCTTACACACAGTACACCTTAGATTTCTAGAACCTAAAATACGTAAACCTTTTATAGACTGTATATAGAGATAACAGGTACGCAATATACTATAAAGACAAGTTAGGAATACACTATTTTCTATTACTCTGCAACTACTATTGTGTATAATAGTATAAGTATACTAACAACTTTTATAATATTTATTTAATTAATAAACATAACTATGTTATATTCTCTAGAAATAACAACTTAACTACAGCAACATGCATACAGCTGCTAGTTAACAGCAACTGCTTTAACAACTACTAGTAGTTATACCTTAACCCTAGATACAGGAAGCACTAAGGTGTAAAAGAATTTAAAGGGTTTAGGACAGATAACAAGTCTTTTTTAGAGGAACAAACAAGAGTATCTAAAGTCTTGCTATTAACTCTATTAGGACCTATAACCTTATTAAGCTCCCTATTGTATTAAATAGGAAGAAGCTATTAGTACTCTTAGACTTAGGAGTATAAGGGAACTACATTTCCTTATATAGAGTATAGCTAGCTAGACTACACCTCTTGTATAAAGAACACTTGTATTAGCTCTAAGTAGCTAATAGAGAACTAATACTAGGAGAAGTAGTTATAACACACAAAGTTAAGTACTAACCTCTCTAGATATAAGGACACTATAAGTTAATATTACTAGATGTCTTAAGTACAGCTACTTACAATGTTACATTAGGATTGCTATAGTTATAAAAGCACAACCTATAGATTAATTAGAAAGATTAATAGCTTTTGTTTAAAGAGTGTAGATACAGCATAACTATACACTAGCCTATATAACCTACGCTAGAGTTAGTAGATAAGAAAGAGATTAACAACATCTCTTTAAACTATTAGACACGCTAAGATAGAGCAGTTAATTATATAGACCTAGAAAGCCCCTCTATAACAATTAAGGAGAAAGACAGTGCAACTCCTACTATACTAGATATATACTGTTAGTACGCCTAGATGTTTAAAGAAGAGCTATCTGCAAAAGCGCTACCTAAGTACTAACCTTAGGATTGTAAGATTAAGCTCTAGGAAGGGAAAGAACTACCCTTTAGGCCTATATACTAGTTATCTAAGAAAGAGCTTAAGATACTAAGGAACTATATTAAGAAGAACCTTGCAAAAGGATTTATTAAGAAATCTAAATCCCTAGTAAGATTCCCTCTTCTATTTGTACTAAAGAAGGATAGTAAACTACAACTTTGCGTTAATTACTAAAAGCTTAACAACATTACTATTAAGAATTAGTACCTGCTGCCTAATATAACAGAACTATAAGACTAGTTATTAGGAGTAAAGTTCTTTACTGCACTTAATCTACGTAGAGCGTACAACCTAATATACATAAAGAAAGGCAAAGAATAGAAGACAGCGTTTAAAACCTATTATAGACATTTTAAGTATACAGTTATGCTATTTAGGCTAACTAATGCACTAGCAGTCTACTAGGCTCTTATTAACAACGTGCTGTAAGCATACCTAGACATTACTATAGTAGGCTACCTTAACAATATCCTAGTGTATAGCAAGACACTAGAAGGACATAAGATCTATATGCAATAAGTGTTAGAATGCTTAGTAAAAGCAGACCTTAGGCTAAAGCTAGAGAATTGCAAATAGCATAAGGACAAAGTAGAGTTCCTTAGCTAAGTTATAGGAAGGTATAGAGTTAAGATAAGCAAAACTAAGATATAGGTAGTAAAGAATTAGCTAATACCTAAAACTGTTAAGAACATTTAAGAGTTTCTAGGGTTTGTTAACTTTAACTGTTGTTTTATTAAGGATTACTCCCTTAGGGCCTTACTGTTTACTAAGCTTATATAGAAGAATGTACTGTTTAAGTAAGAATAAGCGTAGAAAAACACATTTTAATTACTTAAGTAAGCATGTATAGAGCTACCTACTATAATTATATTTAAAAGCAGAAAACTGCTTTAACTTAAAACTAATGCCTTAGATCTAGCATTAGAAGTATGCGCAACTTAGGAACAAGATAGCTTATAGCACCTAATTACCTACTACTTACGTAAGTTTATAGGACCTAAAGAACACTACAATATACATAATAAAGAACTCTTAGTAATTGTATTAGCTCTAGAATATTAGTAAGTTTATGTAGAAAGTTGCTTAGACCTTACTATCTATACAGATTACAAGAATCTAGTACAGTTTACTATAACTAAGGTACTTAATTAGAGATAGGTTTAATAGGCTAAACTGCTAGGATAGTACAAGTTTAAGATCCTATACACACTAGGAAAAGACAATAGTAGAGCTAATACACTTAGTTAACAACACAACCTTACAGGAACTAAGATAATTAATAAACACGCTATACTTAAAGTTAACAAGAATAGGTTGTTAGGACTATTACAGCAGCTTAACAATATAATACAGGTTTAAGCAGAACAGCGTATCCTATTAGAAGTACTAGAAGAATTATAGAAAGAAATTATAGCTAGTTACTATAATAACCTGCTTTACAGACAACCTAGTATTACAAGGACAATAGAACTTATTAAAAGACACTATAAGTTCTCTAATATAAAAGATAAGGTTACTAAGTATATTAAAGACTATGTAAATTGCTAGAAGAACAAACACAGCACACACACTAAATACAGAGAAGTATAGGCAATAGAGCTACTAACAGCCTCTTAGACAAACATTACAATAGACTTTGTTATATAATTACCTACCTCTAAGGACCTTATTATAGGATACAGCTACAACTTAATCTTTGTTATAGTAGACAGATTTATAAAAGCTGTAGAAATAATACCCTTCTAACATAGTTATACTGCAGAGCAGCTTGCTTAAGTATTCCTAAACTAAGTTATTAGATATTACAGCATTCCTAAATTAATTATTAGTAATAGAGACAAGCTCTTTACGTTAAACTATTAGACTACGCTGTTAGCAGCTATTAGTACTAAGAAGAAGCTATCTACAGCCTATCATCTGCAGATAGATAGACAGACTAAACATACAAATCAGACTATAGAAACATTTCTACAAATATACAGCAACTAGCAGCAAGATAACTAGGTTTTGCTGTTACCTATAGCACAGATTGCATACAATAACAAGTTATTAGAAGCAACAAGCGCAACGCTGTTCTTCTTAAATTATAGGAGACACCTAAATCTCTTTACTAGAGCACTAGATACACTAGTACAGACAGAATTAGCAATCTTCTTAGTTTAGAAACTAAAGGAAGTACACAAGAAAACGCTAGAAAACATTAGCAAAGCTTAAGAATAAGCAATCTTATATGTTAACTAGAAACAAAAAATAGCACCTTAGCTAAAAGAGGGGGATAAAGTCTATCTCTTTACAAAAAACCTTTAAACGCAAAGACCTATAAAAAAACTAGATTACATTAAAGTTAGACTATTTTTTATTTTAAAGCAGATAAGCCTAGTTAACTATAGACTCGCTCTGCTAAAGGATGTAAAGATTTACCTAGTGTTCCACATATCCCTTTTAGAACTAGCCAACCCTAGAACGCTAGTTCAGAAGGACTTCCACTATTAGGTTAACATTAACAACAAGTGGGAAGTTGAAAAATTAGTACAACATCGCAACATTAGCAACAGCAACAAATACCTAGTTAAATAGTTAGGATACCTACAATTAGAAAACATATAGGAACTAGCAGCTCACCTTACAAACTGCTAGGAACTGTTGTTACAGTTCTAACAGGTTTACTTAAGTACACTAGAGGATTTGCATCCTAGACATTATCTCTAAACCTAGACAATGCGCTCTAGGTAAAAGGCAACAGAGCCATTCCCTCTAAAGGAGCAACTAGGGCTTCTTGTTGCTTAAGCTGTTAAATATTAGCTTCTTCTACTGCAATTGCCTCAGCAGCACAATCTGCATTTTCTTTAAGCGCCTCCTAGATTTCCAACTTCTCCCTCTTGATCTCTAACAGACGAGCCTGTAAACGATCCTTCTCTTCTTTAATTATTAACTATTTATTTTTAGAAATCTAGATGTTATAAGTTTTAGAGTTTAATTAGTTGCACTTGCTATAACAACTAGACTAGATGTGCACGCAACACACTAAACTATTTTCACAACAGTTACAACAAGCTATAGGCATAACATCACTAAATAAATTAATAAAGTCTGCGAGGGCAAGGCGACAAACAGTACTAGAATCTTTAATAATTGTTTTAGAGGATTTTAGTGCTTTAGGCATAGTGCATCTAGCTTTAAGGACAAAGCTATAAGGGGAGGGGGATAGTGTTAAGATCTGTTGCAGCCTAGCCCTACTTTGTGTTGTAGTACAACTAGGGTCGCTCTTGTTAGCAAAGCAACGTAAGAGAGCACGCCAACATTGCGCTCTCTAGATCTCTCCCCTACTACAGAGCAAGAGAGCACACTATAATCTCTTAATCTCTTAATCTCTAGGAGAGCAAGAGAGCACACAGAGCACTATGCATATTTCCTAAGTATATAGTATGTAGAAACACAACCCTTATAGTTTGTGTTCAACCTTGTTAATCAACTTTGTTATTAGAATATCTCAACCCTGCTTGCGAAACAGATAGTCTATTCTATAATCTTCCTTGTAACCTAAGTAGCTAAGGTCCTAGACGCATACTACTTACCCCTTCTAGTTCCCTACTCTTGTACTTATCCTCAAGACCTAATTGAATAATTACTTACGGACTTTGTCTACAGTGTAAAACTCAACAGGGACTTGCCTACAATTATAACCGCCTCTAGACTTAAACCTACGTTCAATCTACGCACATTCTCACACACACGCTTTAGGTATTAGAGTAATTATAATGTTAGGACACAGCTCTGCCTACTGTGCTAAGGCAACCTAAAAGGTACGTATAATTACTCTAATAAGTGATTAGTAGCCAGACCAGTACTATATCATTAGCTAGACAGCCTGCCTGACAACTAGAAAGTAATTCATTCACTCTCTAGAGATAACAAAATGTTGCTACTTAAGTAGGTTTTTACTTACAAACTAGATTAGAATAGCTACTTTCTTAATTTTAAGGCAAGAATAGTAGTACGTAGGGATCTCTAAGTTATTAATACAATATAGTCTACCTACGCAGCAACGCTTACTGCTAGGTCTTTTAAGACTGTAATAGCAATTGCAGCTAAATTTAACCTAGAGATTATATAGTACAACATTGTTAGACCCTTTCTACACGCCTATAGGGATTACTAGCTAGTAGTAACCTGTAAGCTACTAAATAGGTGTAAGATACCTAGAAAATGCGTTTAGCTTAAATAAGCGCTATAGAGGTTAAAAGACTTACTCCTTCTATAGTATAAGGAGCTCTATTAAACACTTAAAGTAACTAGACTTATATTATTTAAAGAAGAGCCTTGTTTATTCTTTAGTAGTAATTGCTAGATACTATTGCTGTTCTATGTTGACAATATACTAGTAATATACTACTCTACCTAGATCTCTAAGGTAAAGCACATTGTAGATACAATTACAGCAGCTTATACAATTAAATATTAAGGCCTATTCTAAAAGTTTCTTAATATTAGAGTACTTAGGAACTATAAACAGCAGACAATAACACTTGTTTATAACAAGTATATTAACAAAATTACTAAGAGGTTTAACCTTAATAAAACTAGACTCTTCCTACATACCCTGCTCCCTACTGTAGATCTAGTAAAGAGCACTAGAGAAGCTACTAAACAGGAGATTAAGAGCTATTAAGAAATAGTTAGACTAGTACTATGTACTACAATTATACTACAACTAGATATAGCGTTTACAGCAGCTAAACTATCTCTATACCTTACTAATCTAAGCAAGAAGCGATTTAAAGTAGTACACTAGACAATTTTCTACTTATACTAAACTAGGTATTACTTAATCTAATACAGTAGGCATAGTGGAGCTAAGCTGCCTATTTACAGTAACGCGTTGTTTGCAGATAATATTCAAACCTAGTAATTTTCCTATAGGTACCTTATAATGCTCTTTAGTAGGCTAATAGTATAGACGGCATCCTAGTAGGCTACTGCTACTACTTCTACTACTAAAGCAGAGCTCTTAGCACTTAAGCATGTTGCTAAAGAGACTATAGCGCTTAAATAACTCTTTACTAAACTTACACTAATCTTAGGAGCTGCCTAGACAATTTTCTGTAATAACTAGCAGACAATTAGACTAGTAGTTAGAGAGAACAAGTGTATAATAACGCAGCTGCGCTATATAGATATACAGAATATGTAGTTACAATAGAAGTATACTGCAGGTACGTTTAAAGTGCTCTATCTCCTAATTAGCAGCATGCTAGCAGATAGATTAATAAAGAATCTACTAAGGTAATGATTTAAGAGGTTTAGAGCCTAGCTTAATCTTAAGAACATAATTATAATAGTAATAGAAGAGTAAGGCATAGGCACACATGTAGATTAAAAGAGAGAATAGGGTATTATTAAGGAGTAAAGCTCTATAGCCTTAGGCCTAATCTAACTATAATTAAGCAGATTACTAATAAACTATTTAACAAGTTTATTAATAAGCTTACTAGCAGTCTGCTTAAAGCGCTTACTAAGAGCGCAGATCTTTTTAGCAGAGCCAGCAGTAGCAGAAGCAATAGGTAGGGGCAGGGGCAGCTTGTTAGAGTTAAAGTTAGAGTTAGAAAAGGCAGGCAGTAGAGAAGGGCTATAAGCAATAGCTACTACCTTAGCTACTACTAACACTGTATAAAAGTTAACTTTTAGTTTCTTAAGAGCTAAGTCTATAGGCTAGTAATTAGCCTGTAGAGCTGCTAAAAGCTTATAGGCTTTAAGCAAAGTAAGAGGAGAGCTATATGTATTAGTATATAATTAACAAATAAGAGGATTAGCAGATTACTTACTAGGGGTTGTAGTTATGCCTAGAGGCGCAGCGCTAGCAGTAAGAGCTACTACCTAAGTAATTAAAGCACTGCTTATCTTTACAACTAGCTATAATACTATTAATACACTTTAAGCAGAACTTACTATGCTAGGCTGTTTTAGCGCTATAGGCACTAGAAGTAGGAGTAGAGGGGGAGAACGCTATAAGCTTGTTAGACCTAAGAGGCAGCAACAGCATGCAGGGCGGTAAGGGTAAGAGTAAGCAGGGCAGTAACGCAGAGGGAGAGCGTAGCAGCAGCAATAGCAGTAGCTAGTAGAGTAGCAAGCCTAGGGGAGAAGCTAGCAGTAAGCTTAGAGAGTTTAAGTAGGAAGAGACAGCAAGCAAAGAAGAGCGTAAGCAGGCAGCAGAGCAGGCAGCAGAGTAGGCAGCAGACATAGTAGTAGTATACGCCTACTACACAGTAGAACGTTTCTATAGGTATTAGTATTAAGTAATAGATATAGGTATAAATTAATTAAGAGAGTACTAATCTTAACTATAATTTATTTAGTTTAGAAAGACAGAACAAAGAGGGTTATACAGCAAAAAGCACTAACTAAAACAAGCCTAATCCTACTGCCTGTAGCACTAAAATTGTAATATATGTATTGCAATAAAAGTTTATTAAGAACCTAGTCTAGGAACGCATCCTATGTAACGCTAGAGCTAGAGTAACTTAGTAAGTTAAATGTTAAGTAACTCCTAATAAATCTATAAGTTAACAGCGTACCTTAGTAGGCAGGTAAGACTTAACATCTACCTACTAGTTAGGGACTAGAATCTCTAGATTTATAGGTTAGTAGGTTAAGGGGTTA
>SATY01000565.1:0-22839 GCA_004335155.1 Ascochyta viciae
TTTACCTGTGGACGAGCCTCTGCCTCTTCCTCGTCTGCGGCGGGGTCGGTGTACTTTCATGATTCTGTTGATGTGGGAGTTGATGTGGGAGTTGATGTGGGAGTTGATGTGGGAGTTGATGTGGGAGTTGATGTGGGAGTTGATGCGGGAGCTGATGTCAGGGCAGATGTCGTGGCAGGTGTTGTGGCAGGTGTTAGGGCAGGGTTGAGAGGACCGAGAGATATACCCAGGCGTTCTGTTGCAAGTGTCTATGGAACGTGAGTTTTGAACGGCGTTTATGCCTTTACAGTCATGGAGACGTTTGAGCATTTTCAGCTGAATGCACTATTTGGTCAAGGACGGTACTATGGTGCTGCCGACTGCTCTCTTGACCTTGTGAAAACAATTGTGCTATTTACAAATATGACGTGACGCAACTCAAGCATTCATCAAAGCAAAGCGGAGTGCATGCTAAACAGACATGACTGGACCTAAAACATCAAATGAGAAAACGCGAGTGAGGCCCCTGTTACCGGGGGGTGCCGACATGGTCTTCTAGGATGCTTCCAGAATAGAGCGTAGTCGTGCATGCAGGTACTAGACCTAGACCTGGCCCACGTTTATGCACCACCTCTGCATCTGACGCGCCCTCACCGAGTGCTTGATTGCACCTTGTATCGAAACGTGCTTCCCCTGTTCGAGGCCACGGCAAGCACGGTACACTGTCGTTGTCAAGCCTCGCCAAGGGCTGTCTGGTGGTTGCGCCAACTGATGATTGCGTCAAGACGGCAGCGGGCTGGCTGTCAAGCCTCGCAAGCCCACCGGCGCACATGTCAGAGTGGGTTTCGATAAAGAGGAGCACGAAATTGGGCAGGTGTTACTCTTTCAGGCAGAGCGCTGACTGCTCATCCGAGGCCGGTTCGTGGCCCACATTCCACGTTGCCGAGTCCTTGTCCAAGGGGGGATTGGGATGATGACTTGCACCCCGCGCCCGCCTCGCGCTCTAGACAGCCTGCTCGTCTGTTCGCCTGCTTGCTTGCTTGCCTGCCTGCTTGCCACCTCGCGTGATCAGCATCACGGCGACCACAACAAACAACGAGAAAAAACAACAACAAAAGGACACGATGGCGCCTGTTGCCGGCCTGCTCGCACTGCCCACAGAGCTGCTGCTGCTGCTCGCCGAGTCGTTCCTCGACCAGACCGACATCAGCAGGCTGGTGTGCACCAACCGCTACCTCAGCAACGTGCAGTGGGAGCCGCTGCTGCAGAACAACATTGCCCACCACGGCAGCACAGCGCTGCTCTGGGCCGCCGCCAACAACCACACCGACTTTGCGCGCCAGCTCATCCACCTCGGCGCCAACCTGGAGACATCGCCGCATTTCCTGGAACGCGCCAACATTCCACGTCTTGGCCGCTACTGGGGCCGCAATGTTCCCAACAGCGGCAGCTCCACGCCGCTCTGTTATGCCGTGCAGCGTCGCAACCTGGCCATGGTCGAGCTGCTCGTCGGTGCCGGCGCCCTCGTCGTGGCTTTGCGCGGCGTTGGACTCGGCCCCTTCGAGTACGCCTACGCGGCCAAGAACGCTGCCATCATCGACGTGCTCAAGAGCCAGCTGTGGACCATCGATGCCGCCGTTGGCCGCAACGGCGAGACGCCACTACAGCTCGCCTGTCGAAATCGCTATGTCGACGGCGTGCGACGTCTGCTGGAGCAAAAAGCGGACCCAAACGCGAAGATAGTGGAGCCAAAGGAGCGCTTCAGCCATGTTCGCTCCTTGCTGGATACCACGAGCCCTGGCTTCTACACCTTCGACCGGTTCGATCTGCCATCTGGGAACCCACGAGATGATGCCCTGGCCATCCTGAGGATGCTGTTCAACTGCGGGCTGGACCCGGACGAGTCGTGCCGCTGTCGCTTGTTCAGAGTAGACCCGAGAGCGAGAGCGTTGCTGGAGAAGAAGGGCTCTTCTTCGAGTCGGGACAGGAAGCGCAGGTCGCAGGAGCATCAGCGAGGGTTTCGAGGTGCCTTTGGTCTGCAGAAGAAGCGTCGTTGAGTGTTTTGACGAGTCGACGTCAAAATGCCGGACGCCACATACAGATTCCGTGGCCTGGCCTACTATTCCAAGCACCGCTCACGCCCGGCATCACCAATCTGTTGACTGCATGCTATGAGATATTCGACTTCAACACCTACACAGGGCGTTAGTGGACCTGGGCACGAATTGACCAGGCCAGCTCCCATGTTGGATTCAGCTGTCAGCCGTCGGTCTACGCATATTGTTCTGACATGACAGTATGTCTTCTTTGCGCTCGGAATGAGGATTCCTTCATGTTAACGCAGGAAGAAAGACGAAGAAGCAGGCACAGAGCTCAACAAATGAACATACAAGGTGCGCCACGTGCAGAAACCCGTGCGCAAGGCCCCAACGCCAGCGTCTGACCAGCTGCTGCCCAGTGTGCCCTGCACTTTTCTCCGCCTGTCCTAGCGATGGTCTCAAGGGTTTTCCTACATAGATCATGCCCGGCGTTTGTGTGGATGCCTTTCACGAGAAATTATTGTCTCGTTTTGATGCTCAGTTTCAGCGACTATTGCAGCGTTAGCTATCCGCTTTATGATGAGGTGCTCCGGCGTTAGTCTACAATTATGTTCCTATCTACTTAGATCTTACAGCAAAGCTTCCCACTTGCGCAATCGCTGCTCTCATTACTCGCTGATCCTCTATCCCCACATTCACCACGCGATGCAACTTTTTAATGCATGATAAAGCCAAACATCTATGCACATCCTTCACAACAATAAACATCAGCTTACCACGAGAATCAGGCAATTACCGCCAAAGATCTCGAATCCAAGAATAGTGCATGCATACGCAAGGAAGGCAACCGACCAAACGTATCCATCCCTCTCCACGGCACACCCACTCCACGTTATTCCCTACAAGCATCGCACCCACTACAGCAAATCGCACACACCGCCTTCTCAATCCACTTCTGGCTATCCGCCTTCTCCAAATATACCCGCGTGAGCTTCTTCAAATCCTCCATACGCGTATACTCCGCAAGCCCAATCTTATCAGCCCCAAGATTCGGCTGAAGCCTCACATACTGGCTCTTGGTGTGTTCGCTCCGCTGCTTCAGGCGGTTCATGTGCCGTGTGAAGTCCTTGGCCTTCGCATTGGTGTTGGTCGAGAAGTCCATCACGTTGCCCACTACACCGGCGAGGTGAATCATCGAGTCTGAGGGGGATGCGGCGCCGACGAATCCTGTTCCTAGGCTGATGACGCAGGAGATGGGCGGTGCGGGATCGCTTGGCTGCACCAGCTCGTAACGTGCGTACCAGAGTTGGTCGATGGGATTGTTGTTTAGGAGACCGCCGTCCCAGAAGACGAGCTGCTTTTTTGTGGCGCTGATTTTCTTCTTCCACGCTGGGGTGGACGAGGTGTCTTTTTCCATTAGGACGTCGATGTTGGGGAATCGCACTTCAGGGAAGAAGGTTGGGGCTGCTGATGTGGCTCGCGCTGCGAGACTGATTGTGACTTTCGGGCGATGGTCTCTCATAATGTCGTTGGTGACAGATTGGGTGTAGTGTTTGTTGTCGCCAAACTCGGTCTCGTAGGACCTGAGCAGCACTGTTTCGCACTTGTTCTGGGCGGTAGTGCAGCAGAATCTGTTCTTGGAGTTAGCCACGGAAAAAATCTTGGAGAGCCAGCACTTACGCTCTACCAGCTCCAGGGTGGTACAGCGGTGCTTCGCCTTTCAATTTTCGGTCGTTATCGTCCAGTCCAAACTTCGCGACAACCTCGTCGATGGCTTTCTTCAGATCTGCGTCATCGAAGCGGCTGTTTTGTACCACATTCTTGCTGTTGTTGATGAACGATGCCACACTGACTGGTAGAACCTTTCCAATGTTCCAACCATAAATTTTAGGACTGAAGACATCTGCTCCAATCTTGTCGTACTGTATGATGGTGTCTGCCACTGTCATGCGAAGTCGAAACAACATGATACCAATGATGCCGCCTGTGCTTGTTCCTGCAGCGAGCTCAAAATAGTCTGTGGGGCGAGGTACCTCCTTCAGTCCGTCTCGTTTCTGCACTCGGATCATGAGTTCGTTGAGCATCTCCAGAGCTACGATGCCTCGGACACCGCCTCCGTCCAGAGCCAGGAGACGAGCACCATTTGGGTGCTTGGTGGCCGGTGTGTAAACCATTCTGCGCTGAAGTAATGACTGAGAAGCTAAGATCTGAAGATGGGAAGGTGTGCTGAATGGCAAGCTATGCGATTGAGTAAATATAGTCACAGGCGAGTGAAAACGGGATTTGAAGCTATGCCTGATCCATTGGACCCTTCGCATACCCCGAAGCCTTAGCACGTCCATGTTCAGCTCTCAGCTGAAGTAGTCAGAGACTAGTTCAGCCACAAAAGAACGCGTATCTTCGACATGCAAAAACACCTCAAGATATGGGTGGAGGGAACGTTCAAAAGCAGCAACATATAGCCCCAAATTGGATGCGGAGAACTGATACACACATCTTCAGATGCTAAAAAGTGGTGTTCGAGGTTGTGATGTTGCAGCCTTGGTTGGATGAAGGCTCAGGAGACTGTAGCTGCCGATCAGGGGGACAGGCCAATGACAGCAGCCGTCACGTACCGAAGCGGGCGGGCCGTGTCCGCTCCGCTGCTAGTCAACTACATCTCTTATGGACCTTCGTCGCAAGGCTTCTGGATGCAGCCACATAGCCGTGCGCTGGGGCCTAGTACCTGTCTATTCAGCTCCTTGTCACGAACAAGTCAGGAGGCCCGCACGTTCTCTCCACGCAACACCCCATCAATGGCTGAAAACTGTACGAACCCCAGTCAGCGGATTTATTGGGAGGTTTTCATAGCTTCGGGAACGGCGACTCCGTAGGCAACTCGCTAGAGTGAGGACGATCAATGCCTCTTGCGTAGTCAGACGTACGGAGTGGGCGTGGAAGAGATTGTATCGGCTTGTTCTTATACAACATGTCTCCAGGCCGTTCCTCAAAGTTATTCATCCAACCAGCGCACATTTCACATCTCACAAGCCAAAGATCAGAAATCTTGCCAGAATGCCTCGTGGATCTGTCAGCCAAGTTTTGAAGATCGCGACTCTGCCAGAGGGTCTGAAGATGTACATCACCGACGTCCGGTTTGACATTCCCAAAGGCAACAACCAATGGTGGCCTACGTTTGCAGGCATCCACAAGAACTCATCGGTAAGGACTAAAGCTTTGAAACCCCTACAGGGTATCGTTGCTAATATGCATAGGTCAACGACAAGAAGGGTGTCTTTCCGTTCGAGGTCTCGCCCACGATCAGCCATGGACGGATGGGAGAGGTTGGCCTGACATCACTGAATAATTTTGACTCCGGGGTTGGCCCTACAGCTTGCATCGACTTCATGCTATCTGGAGAAATCTTAGTGCACGGGAACAAGACCCAAGTAGGACAGAAAGGGACCATCCTCATTTCGACAAGCGAATGGGGGGGTTGGATGTCTTTGTGGGGCAACGCATCGACTATCATGCTAGCTTACAACCTTGTCGGCTCCGAAAGTATCAATCACCAAGTTGAAATCCCCAATTCCGGACACACCAAGGAGCTTCTCATGGAACTAGGGCTCGACGAACAAGGGGACAGACTCGCCATGAAATTAGAGACGGAGAAAAACCTTGCGTTTGACGTTGCAAATCGGTTGCTAGGAGGTGTGTACTACGTTCACGAAGCGGCGTACGGCTGGGCCTTTGGTGCTATTGGAGGTTGGCCAGCTGCCATTGGTTATGTAGCAGGGCCTGATGTGACGAAGCGCATATTTGGTTGAATGCTAATGCGGCGATTATGTATTGCGAAGAACAGGTTTATGATCCTCTGAACTCCTATCGAAGGTGGCTATCGTAGCGTGAAAGGCAAGACTGGATCTTCTGGATCGATGAAGAAGTTCATCCGCCCAACCAAATTCGCACGGCCTCGCACTCGTGGTATGCAAGCCGGTGCCCCTCCTTCAATGGGACTCTTTTCCTCTGATACAACTTCTCCTTCGAATGTTGACCCAACAATTGACCCGTGTATCAGCTTCGATCTTCCCGCTCCCAGCCTGCCCTCGGCCATCAGCACTGCGAGTCTTGCACAGGTTCCAGAACCACAAGGAGACCGATCTATCTGCCCATCGGCATAGACGTTGACGTTTGTCTGCCTTACAGGATCTGCACTGTTGTCGTCTTCATGGAAGAAGATGACACCAAAGCATTCATAAGTGCCGTAACTTCCTCTTGTTCCTAGGCTTTTCTTGATCTCTCGTCCCAGCCGGACGAAGTGATTGGTGTTTTTGCGTTCAACTCTCAGACCAAATTGCGCTGCATCAACTGTCGCAAACACTGCGCCGCCGAACGACAGATCAGCGATAATGCTAACACCTCGTGAGGGAACTTCAACAGACAGCCCTTTCTTCAGCTGATAACTCAACACGTTGACAAAATCTGCATGCACTGGCTTCCCTTGCTTGATTGCAACGGTAGCTACAACGCGACCTGATGGCACGTCCACAACTACTTCGACCACTCCATCCCCTTCAGGCGCCCTGACCAACCCATGGGAGACAGCCCAGTACCCCAAAGCTATAGTCCCGTGACCGCACGCCGTGGAAAAGCCATCAGCATGCCAGAACAACACACCAAAGTGCGCACCAGAATCATGGGGTGGCGTGACGAAGCCACCATACATGTCAGAATGGCCGCGTGGCTCGTGACACAATTGCTGTCGTAGCTTGTCGAGGGGGTGGTTGGGGTTTTTAAGGATGGCGAAGCGACGCTCGGCTACTGTTGGTGCATCTGGGAGAAAATTCGCCGGGAGATTAGCGACGATGCGGAATGGCTCGCCTGCTGTATGCCAGTCTTCCGTTTGGATCCAGAAAGAACCGGACATGGTGTTGCCGAGGTGAGCAAATGAGCGATCAATCTCGAGGCCGATCGAGTTAGATGTTCTGGTTAGAATGGTGACTTGGAATTGAGATGCATAGTTGTCATGTAGTTAGTGTGTCTTGGTTCTGCCGATGATACAAATCATGGTATTTCAAAGCAAATGGTTTCTATCGGCAATGCGTAAAGCGGGGAGAGAAAGCGATCCCGTGTCCGATGTCGGCCATGACGGGTGGCATGTGAACTAATGGTACACATTCCGGAGAGTTTCTCCTGTTGCAGAAGATGGCAATAACTCATGAGGTTGGAACCTGAATGATGACTGACTGGATCACGACAATAACTCGGCTGTATCAACTGTTTGTCGAAATGACGTCATGAGCTAGCAGTTTCCAACTCGTGAACTTCTGGACTCGACGACTCTGCGCGTTCAATTACACATCCTTCACGTACTCACCATGGCACCCCGCTCTACCGACAATCACGATGTTGCAATAGATGCTCATTCGAGCTCTGCTCTCGCCACAACAAAGCAAAATCTCCGCTACCTCTACAACCCCAGAACAGCAGGCGCTGGCGCCGTCTCATCTCGCCGCACTCGCGCAGCCCTCCGCGTCCTGCGCTCAATTTTAATCTTCGTCTTTTGGCGCGTCGTGCGCTACGCCAAATATGTCGCCATTGGCTCTTTGGTCGCCACGATAGGTGCAGGGGCAATCGGCACATTTGTCAGCGGCGCGGGCTTTGTGCTTGCGCCAACGGGCATTGCAGGCACAATCATTGCCAGTTCAGTGTGGGGTATCGGCCGCTTTGCTATAAGAAGGGTGAGGGGGAGATGGGAAAGAGGGCATGGGTATGGTGACGCGGAAGATAAAGCGGAAGCGAGGAGGAGCAGGGTTGCGCAGATGGAGCGTGGGCCTGAGGCGATACCGTGGTGAGCGCATCGATTGCGTTGAGCGAATGCAGTACGGAGCAATGCCTTGGAGCATTCGAAGATTGATACATATCGAGCATCCACAGTCGCGGAAGGGTTACATTAACTATGTTATGATCGCCCACGCCCAAAACCAGTCAACAACAAATCAGCTAAATTGATCGCTTCTTGTAGCTTTGGTCCAAAACGGCTGCAGTCATCTATCACGGCCAAACTGGATTAGCCTGAGAAGCAGTTGAAGTATTGTAGCATGCAACGCGTGGCGTTGCTTGTCAGTATGTTTGACTTTGCTTGTAGCCAGCAAGGATGTTACTGCCATCAAAACCAAATCTGGGACTTGAGTTTGAAGAAGCAACAATGCAAACCTCGAACCACGAACGGCACTGAAACGTGCAGAGGGGCCATGAGTTGATTTTACAACAACACATGGCTTTAGAGAACAGACACAAACGTCGATTAGCTATCCACTTTCCAGCAGCAAAACGAATCAAGTCTCACCTACAAGGACTGAGCCTATCGTGACGAGCATATTCCTTCTTTAGCAGTCGCCACCCTTTACAGGTTTCAGTCCGCCATCCACACCCAATACTACATTCGTACCAGCCACATTGGCATTCTCGCCGTCGAAGAGGATAGCAATTTCTTCCAGGGTCTAGTCCACAGTCAGTACGCGTCCGGCGCATTCCTGTTGGGTATATACACACCGGGCCTCTGGTCTCAACATAGAGGAAGTAGATGGCTAGACACTCTAGCACAAGGACTACAACGTACACGATGTAGAATTTCCTATGAAGTAGTTAGAACGTATTTCTTATTTCAACAGGATGCATGACTACGTACCAGCCTAGTGCCTCGATGCCGATCGGGTTCACATATTGGTTGAACACACCAGATAAGGATGTGAAGACGAAGCAAAGTGTAAGCCCTTTAGCACGGATGTTGAAGGGCAAGATCTCAACGGTGTACGAGACGGTCAGTCCGGGCCAAGCAATACCTGCCGCACCGTAGAAGAGGAAGATCATGGCCAACACGGCCGAGCCTGCACTCGAGTTACCTGTTTCGGCATACACGGCGCTGCAGGCAGTCCATATGCTGAAAGCGATGAGCATGCCTACGCCAGCACTGAGGAAAAGCGTGCGACGACCGATACGATCGACAAGGAAGGCGCAACCGAGAGATACGACGAAACACCAGATTGTTAGACCGCCGTTGATCAGGGCCTGGTCTGATCCGCTGTACTCGTGTCAGTATTGGAGTATCCTCTCAATTTCAAGCGACCTACTTCGTGATACCAATGGTCTGCAATACTGCCGCCAAGTAGTAGCTGACAAGACCATTACCAGAGCACTGAGAGAATATAGCTGTCAGGATGATGAGAAGGCATCTCTTCCTGTTTCCAGGCGTTCTGACGAGCTCATACCAGCCGCTGGAGGCACTTGCGGCCTTCTCAATCTTGAGTGTCTGACTGATCTCGCTGAACTCCCAATTGACAAAGTCGTTGTCATCACCATTGCCATGGTACTTAGTAAGCACATTCTTCGCAGCCTCATGCCTGTCTTTGCTAATCAACCAACGGGGGCTCTCCGGTAATAGGTATACGAAGAGCAATTGGATGCCTGGCATGGCGCACTAGAGCCCAATGGGCAGTCTCCAGGACAGGTCCGAGGTGATGTGTGTGAGGGCACCGTAAGTAGTCCAAGCGGCAAGGATGGAACCCATGTACCAGAGGGTGTTGTAGATGGTCGTCACTCGACCTCTGTGTCGCGGGTGCGAAACCTCGGTGATCAGGAGCGGACAGGTTGCGTTGGAGATGTTGCTGCCCCTGTGTCCGAGTCAGCCGTCGTACAAATATAACCGGAATCGACAGAGAAACATACATTCCCATGATAAATCTACCAGCGAGGAACATCGCGTCGGGATTGCTGGCTTGCGGTAGGGCTTGGATGATGGATCCAATGATGACTAGGACGCAGCCGATTGCTGTTCCCGTACGGCGGCCGAGGATATCGGCGATGTAAGGTGTGAAGAGTAGTACGGCGAACCCTACAAATATCCATCATGTTAGTTTCGATTCCGACTGTTCCCTAGATCCTGTTCTAACCTCCGAAGCCTGGGAAGGCTCCCAACAATCCGAGCCGTGAGCCAATAGGGTGGTGGAAGTCTGCAGCGGTTGTTAACCCTTCGCATTCGCTGATACAACTACACATGCATACATGCTTGCCACGCTGGCATTGTCTGAAGTCCATTGAGGAGACTTCCATCGTAGCCCAAGGTGGTTGAGCCGAGGAACAAGAACGGCATCATGAGGTATAGCTTCCGGAGCTCAGGTTGCTTGTACCATGGCCGTTCATCCTCACGTGGCTGGAAAGGAACGGCGACATCCTCGTGATGCACAACGTCGACGTCTTGCTTGTTGCCCATGGCCAAATTCTCTTAAAAGGTAAATCAAAGATGGCTCAAGAACGAAACAGGTGCGCCCGGATGGTGATCTCAAAAGGTCTCCATCGTGAGGCATATATACACTCAGAGTATCGAGCACGGTGACACATCTTCGGTTAACCGCGATACCTGGCAAAACGCCACCAGTGCCATGGGGTGGGAATCCGGGGTTGATGCGGAGAATGACATGGGACGCGAGGTCTTGAAAGCGATCCGTTTCACGCGCTAAGCTGCGCGTGGCTAGCTCAAATGCATGATTTTTCCGTATAAGCGGTGCTCGCGCAACGATCCCGTTTCTGAAAGCCGACGACTTTCTGATTTAGTGGTGGGTGAGCATGACTCGCCAACGGAGCTCAGCTGCGTGCGATGCATGTCGAGCGAGAAAAGTGAAGGTAAGTTGCAATACGCCGCCATTTTGACATACATGTCTCCTCGAGGTTTTATTTAGCAAGTATAAGCCAGCATCCAGGATTAGGCATTTACCCTGGCCTGCAGCACTCCTAGAAGACTTTGATGTCGATATTTGCCGTATCCTCCGATTCCTCAATTCGCCAACCCTCAACTATTCCGAAAGAGTCAATTGTCGAAGCTGACATCAGACAGTGCCTGGTGCCGGGCGGCCAGTCCAAGTGCTCCACATGCGTCGAGCTAGATGTCCAGTGTACGAGTGTCAAGCCGAGGAAAAAGCGAGGCCCCAAGAATCGATACGTCCAGACATTGCGCGACGAGCTTGATGGCCGGCCCCAAGGAAGGCTGCTAGGGTTGGAGGATCTTGCTCCAACTGATATCGTACAGCAGCTCATCGATGACTGGTTTGGATGGATCCATCCGGTAGCACCAATACTCCATCGGGGCCGGTTCATGGAACAATTGGCAGATCTTCCCGCGTCATCTGACAATGTTTCGACCTCATTCCTGCTCCTCGTCGCGTCAATCGGTGCGGCAACAGTTGCTAGCCTACGCCGAAGACGTCATCTCTACATTAACGTGACAGTAGAGTCTTGTCTGGATTTTGCAGAACGCTTAGGGGTGTGGAGTCCCAGTGCCGTCATCACCGTCGAGCGGAGCATTGCCATGTACAACTTCGGCAGTGCGCTGCATCATGAGCATGGTATCGATTCGCCACTGTCACATCGGCTCATCACCGAAGCAGCAATGAGTGTCAAGTTCCTTATCCATCAGTCCATCGTCACCCTGTCCTTCATCGATGCTCAAGTGTTGAAACGTCTTTACTGGCTCATCTACGCTGGACATTGTACGAGCGACATGTATGGAAGACAGCTGCTCTTTTTACGCCAGGCGCAAGACCAGACAAGCGCGCTCATTCCTTTGGAAGTGTCTGATACACGATTATTGAGCCCAGACAGCCCGTCACCAGCAGATCGTGTATGCGGCGAATCTTCTTACGTGCCGGGTCTGAACGCGCTTTCCCGCTTGTTTCTGGTCTGGCAATCCAGCCAAGCGATCCCGGTTCAATCAATGGAAAATTTGCAAGCGCACATCGAGCGGGCCCACCAAGTTGAAAATGACTTACCACCAGAGCTCACCTGGAAAGGAAGCGCTCAGAACGGCGACTTCGGTTTCGATGTGCAGACAGTCAACTTGAAGATTACACAACTGCACATACGATCGAACCTACTAGAACAAATGAATAAGATCGCTAAGACTGAAGGTCTGCTCATCACGCCCCACGCCATTATCGAAGAACGACATCGCGTCGTCGACGAACTTCTGGACATATTGTACCATATGCCAACAGAGGTATTCGATGCCAATGGCTACAGCATCATACCCAAAATTCGCGACATTGGCAGTGCGTTGCTCGACGAACTACGCACGGGCTCACATGGACGTACATTGCAAGCAAGTGTAAACTTGGACAGGTTGCTGGCAAAGTTGGAAAATCTAGATTTGCGACCTGCATCGGCAGTACCCTACTTCTAATGCTCTAGTAGTCATCTTCAGTCTCCTCAAGACTGTACGCCCAGCATTCTGCAATACATGTTCGAGCTGGAATTGTGACCGCGATTGGGAATCCACCGTAGTCGGGGTCTTCGTTCGGCATGATCAAGAACTCGCCGCTCCTAGTCTCATCACCGCCCAACACCTTCAGTGTGCTTAGCTCACAGGTCTCTGCATTGACTTCCTTCTCTTCAGCATGAAGTATACCGGTAAAGGTCGACTTAGGGCTAGTGCTCTTGAAAGAAAGGTTAAAACCCCAGCCAGCACACAAGAACTTGCCGTCACCTTGGTGAATTATAATACCGGCACCCGGTCCAGCCTTGCCGAACACGAAAGCACGCTCGACAATGACCTCGTAACCGGCGATCTCCTTTGTCCATGGCTTCTCAACGACCTTTTGGCCTTCCACGAAATCGTCGAAGAAGAAGCCGAACATGTCTTCCGGTCGTTCAGCTTGCGCTTCGAGGATCTGGTTTCTGAGCGAGTGTATGAGGCCGTAGTGCTTCGTAGCAGGCGACTCGGCTGCGGAGAGGGAATCAATGCCGAAGGGTGAGCAGCCAAGAGCAAGGTACGTCCCGTATGCGAGCCACACTCGCCTTATGCCGTACTCATCACGCCTCTGCTCAGGGATGAACAATGGCTGACCACCATGTCTGTAGTTGATGCAAGTCTGCCCGTAATCGTGGAAGTACAGGTCCGGTGAGATGAAATCGAGGCTTGGAGCGTTGAACTTGTACACATCGGTAGTGTGAGGGCAAGGGCCTCCTGAGGGGTAGATGCCAGCTTTGGCGCCTCCACCGACCACAACCTTGACGTCGGATAAGTCAAGGTCGCCAGGGTTGTCGAAGTTCAGCCAGACGTTAACGTAAAGTGGGATTGGGTACTCGGCTTTGCCAGCTGAAGCAACATGGTGAATGTACTTTGAGAAAGCGTCGGCCATGAACATCTCCTCGGCATTTACTTCATCTTCGATACCAAACACATCCTTCCAAGACGAGCCAGAAGATGCAGCCTTAAGCTCGGGGTAGCGTTTGGTGAACTCAGGATGTAGGTCTGCATATTTTGTTTGCAGATGCTCGAGGAGGTCTTTGGGTACCTCTTCGCTGTACTTCTTTTCTGCAATCTTGGATCGGTCTCTGAAGTCGCCTAGTAGTCCAGTCTCGTTCTCGACCTGCACCATCAGTACAGTGCTGTGCTGACTGTCGAACTCTTTCAGGTGCGCCATTAGCTTTGCAAAGGCTCTCGCGTCAGCCGTCCAGCTATTCTCCGAGAACGGGCTGAGAAGCTCCAGTGTGCGTTTTCTATTTCCAGCCTCCACAGTGTGCACTCTGGGGAAACGCTTGACGTCCTTCTTCACCCAAGCTGGCACGTATGTTGATAGTGCGTTCTTGAAACTGCCAAACCACAACAAGACAAGCTTCATGTTGTGCTCGCGAGCGGCCAAGATGACAGCATCAAGGTTCGAAAAGTCAAATTTACCCTCCTCAGGCTCAATCTGCTCCCAGGATACCGATCCTAGCAACGTGTTGATGTGCATGTCCCTCATGTTTTGCCAAATCTTGTCGTCGGCCATATACTTGGCGGAGCTGAGCGTTGAGTTGTGCAGCTCAGCGCTGAGCATGAGGAAGGGCTTGCCATTGACGATGAGCTGGCTCGACGTCTTGGTCTTGCGAAGGTGTGGAATGTCGACCCCCGGCATGTTCGATTTGGTGGTGGGAGAAACGTTTGTAGTACGAAGAAAACCGGCAATCTAGGAAGTTTCGAGCACTGAAGAAGCAGGAACTGAAAGAAGAGGAGTGAGGAACAGAAAACAAAGATCAAACCGAAACCCTCAAATACACCATCCATCACAGTGTGTAGTGGAGCTTGAGAGGGAGCTTGGGCCCCGCATAAACTACCTTGTAATTATCCGCGATTGGCTTCCCCGCTTCACACTCCGAGGTGAGGGGTCTGGCAAGCCATCGCATAAACCTCGCTGAATCTCCGTGACATCTGCGTCAATTGAAGCGTGACGTGTAATGCCGTAATTGATGGGGCCTTTGTTTTCCTGCGACTCTAGTCAATTGCTTATTTTGTCGCTTCAAGACAGGATTATAACCTTCACTGCTCGAGTGTCGTATGCATCTCAACACTACATCAGCCAGTGTTTCTTAGCATATCACTTTACCCACCGGAAATGCGATGGTCCTGCGGTGGTCTGTTGGCGACAGAATGTCGGAACGTTCTTCAGCTCGCGATTTACAAGCAGGACATGCGGTACTCCTGAAATAACGATACTCGTTGCAAGCATCTTACCTTTGTTCAGTGATCATCTGGAGAAATCATCGCAAGCAGTGCTTCTCAATCATGGATAGCACGAAAAGCTCGTGTTGACAATTTTGAGCGAGGGCAGGACCTGCAAAAGTGGTACTCTGCAATTCGAGTACTCAGCGTGTCGTTGTCTAGTAAAGAGAAAGAGACATCGAAGCAGGGTTGCAAGCATCAACGAACGCTGAAGACAAGAGCTAGGAGTTAGGAGCACCTTGTGAACCTTGTTACCAACCATCGGCCCGCGAGGCGGAACGCACGACAGCACCATCGATAAAAAAATGCGGATCTACAGGAATAGATCAAGCTTTGGAACGAGCGTGCAGGTCTTGTCGGTTCCACCACGGCAGCTGCCGGACTGGTGAGAAGCCAGCCTCAGAAGTCTCCACCAACCTATCGCGCGCGGGGTATACCTCTCAACAACCTCACGACGAACAGATGCACCGCCAAATCGAGACATTCCACACGTTCCAGACACACGCCCATGCTCACAGCTCTACACTTGAATCGCCCGCAGCGCACGTTTTGCAGCAGGCCGTTGAGCGCGAGGCGCCGCCAGCCCGCAACGGAAATAACGCCTTCCCGCACTACTGCGGGATGAGGGCTCCAAACGGCTAGCTTGGCATTGATGTCTGTACGCAGCAGTAGCCCCGGGCATCAACGGAGCAATGAGGAGACGTGCCTGGATGCGGTGGCTGGGGGTGCTTGCGCGATAGTAGGAAGGAGATGTAGTCGTGGAGAGGTGTTTATACCCTGGTGGATGAATGTGTGTATGCATTTATCGATTTCTTGCACAAACTTGAGAACAAAAGCAGTGTGAGAGGATGAGGTTTTGATTGTCATGCTGAGCTATGTCCATGTACATGCAAGCGTGCATGTACAAGCCTGGCCATGTTGCAGGCGCCACAGCATTGCATGAATGAAGTCTAGCGAATGCATCAGAGATAAGAAAGGGGTAACTCTAACCGTATCGTGTCGTCATGATCTTGTGCAAGGGGGGTATACGCCATAATGTTGAGTGAAAGCCGATAAAGAGAAAAGCAAAGCAAAGACGGGTGGAAGAAATATCGAAAGACGGCGTCAGTCAACGGGTTCAGCGGCCCGGACAGCGCCTATGGGAAACTTGGCTGGACCTTTGTTGAAAGCGGCTGCTATTTGACGCTGCAAGAGGGTGCTGGAGGGGGAGCGTAAGCAGTAGTTTTCCAGAGGTAGATGGGGCGGGCGGAGGACAGGTCCAAGACTACAACCTTCCCGGTGCCATCTTGAGCCTCTTCCACATGCCGAGGTGCTCGATGCCCTCCTCCATCCAGTGCGGCTCGGCGGCCATGTCGAGCTCGGCGTTGTCGTTGCGCAGCTCCTCGCGGAAGCCGTGCTTCTCCCACATGTGCTTCAGGTGCGCTTGGGCGTGGATCATGACGAGACCTTGCCAGGAGAGCGGTCGAGTAGGGTTGGGGCCTTGCAGGGCGGCCAGCTCGCGCGTGGTCGGGGACGGGGGTATGTAGATGGCGTCGGGCTGCTGGGCGGCGAAGTCGAGGACCGAGTTGATGAGCAGCTTGGAGAGGTTGAGCTTGCGGTAGGGGGCGAGGACAGAGAGGCGACCGAGCTTGACGTAGGGCTCTGGGGTGTGGTCCGTGTCCTGTTCCTGGGGCGGGTCGGCATCAGGGTGCTTGTCGTCGACGTACTTGTTCGGGCCGTGGGGCGGGGGGATGAGGCGGATGGTGCCCACGGGGAGGCGCTGGGCCGTGGCAGAGGCGCGGCGGGCCTCGTCGGCGGGCGTCTTGGCCGAGTCGGTGCGGGCGAGCATGTTCTTGGGCGGCGAGTTGGACGAGGTGCCGACCGAGGCGTAGACGACCCAGTGCCAGCTGCGGGCATCGTCGTCGTCGAACTCGGCTTCCAGCGGCACGCCCTGCTCGCCGAAGACGTCCTCGCGCACCGACATGGCGTCCTTGAACAGCAGCGGGATGCCGTGGGCCGTCTGCTGGTTCCACGGCCTGGTCCTGTCCCAGCCGTCGACGTCGCTCTTGGGCGGGGGCAGTGTCGACATGAACTCGGTGCCGCCGTTCGCTGCTGCGCTGCTTGAGCCGAGGCCGTGCGAGAGGCTGCCCGAGCGCTGCGGCATGCCGGCGCGAGTGAAGGGGCCGTCTATGGGAGCCATGGCCGGGCAGAAGAAGTGATTGTGATAGCGATAGCGATAGCGATGGTGGTCGTGTTGGTGTGGTAGTGCGGGGATGCTTGCTGCAGCCTGCAGCGCTGTCGCAATTTCGCAAACCTGCCTAACACACTGCAGGCGCGCTGCCGTGCGCCCTTACATAGCACTCGTTGCTAACCGTGAGCCACTCCTCTTAGGTCCCGCCTGGCCCAGCTGGGGGGGTTTGGCTCATTTTCCCTGCGCCTCACAGCGGGCATGCTCATGCTGATCTGGCTCTGACCTTGGGCGCGAGCGAGTGAGCTGACGGCCTGTTTCTTCGCCGTCTAGTCCTCGATCCACAAGCACTGCATACGGAAAGCCCTGCAGCCCACTTCTCGCAGCTGCATCTCTTCTCGGCGCTGAAGGGCCGAGGCACGGAAGCATCCATTCGACCTCATACCCTAACTTCTGCACCATGATGCCAGATGGCACACTATGGTACACGCTCCACAGCTTCGCCCACCACACGCATCGTAACAGTGCAACTCGACCTAGCCGTACCGTGTCTTTGACTTCGGTTACAAACAACCATGACATCAACGTGCACAATCAGACATGTCAATAAACTGAGCAGAATTCCATGCACGATGAGATGTAATAGGAGTTTGGACTATATAAGCAATCTACTACCCCAAATAGGCATCAACCGCATAGAACACTACCGCATTTTCTGTTGAAGTTCTCCTGTACTAGGCTCCATTGGGAAAACGCTGAGGGCCAATTATATTGTTAGTAGTAACCTACTACTTAACAACACCTCTTTAGTTACTCTCTAGCATTACAATAGTATTAATTGTAGCTAAAATAGTAACCTTAAAATAGTTATAAATAATTGTAGGATTATTTATAAGTACAATAGTACCTATATTAGCTGCCCTAGCTTATTCCTGTTCTTAGTTGCAACCTACAATTACCCTAACAGCAGCTAATTTAAGGTTAATAAGGTATACTCTATTGTCTAGCAATGTTGTAGCAATCTAGATGCTTGTGAGCTTTAAGGTATAGACTACAGGTTATTATTAACCTAGTAGGGAGCTGTTAGAGAGCTAGAAATTAACTCTATTAAGCCTTATTACAGCTAGGTAGCGGAGGCAGATAGGCAGCTAATTAAGGCAGAGATTGCTCTAGGTAAACAAGTTAACATTAGAGTAGTGCTATAGAGGGGTAGCAGAGCTTACTAACGTTGCTAGAAACGCTAGAGTAGCAGCCTTAGCGTTAAGCAGGAGTTCTAGGATAGATTTAGGTAATAGGAGGTTAAACAGGCGTTAGAGTAGGCGTAAATAGCAGCTTTTCTAGGTAGTAAGGAGAATAATTAATAGTTGTTAACAGGCAAGGAAATTAACATTGCTGCTGCTATTGCTAAGGCTTAGAAAACAACGCTAGTAGCTGTAATGCTTACTACTAGACGCTAGTAGCTAGGCGTTAATTTGTTTAACTACAATGCTTATGTTACGACAAGTGGCAAAGCTGGGCCAAGGCAGGCATGTGGCAGCGACCACCTCTAACCTGGTTGGCAATAAGTACTGTTCTGGCCACGTTATCACTATTAGAGTGATCATTCGTACCTTTTGGTTGTTGTGGCTAGGTGGGCAGAGTCTAGTCCTAACAGCTTAATTTATCTTAATTATGCAAGCCTAGTTTGTTTACAAGACTGCTTTGCTACTATTTATATAGCAAAAAGCACTTTTTACCCTATAGATAGCTCTATAGTTAACTGCCTATGCACCCTATAGATAAACACTATATTTCTTAGCACTAACGTCTATACTAGCTACGCAGGATCTTGCTTATTTTAGGGTCTCTACGCTAGTAAAATGTTAACATTAATTGTTAATTATCTCTATCTAACGTACTTTCTACTACCTACTACTGCTGCTAGCAATCTATCTACGTCTTTTTAACTGCTTGTTTTCCTTGTTAATCTTACTAGTTAAGCCAACACCTACAAAGGAGAGTAAATCTAGAGCTTTTTAAGGCATTAAGGCCCTAGTATAACTTATGCTCTGCTGCGTAGTATAAGGCCACTAGCCTTGCTTCTAGGTAATAGTGAAGGCCTTCTGCCTTGCTCTGCTGTATATGTAAGCATCTCTAGTAAGAAGGTCCTTAGGGCTCCTTGTGTAGCTTAGCTTAATTAACAACAACTACACTATTAACCTTCTCTAGATCTATTACCTGACTCTTATTGTACTCCTTTATCTCTGCTGTTGATTAGTCTAACAACGCTACACAGTCTGCTTTTAACCTAGGTAGTTTTAAGCCTCTTGCCTAAAGCTCTATTTAAAGCGTTTGTACTGTCTAGCCGCTATAATTGTGTAGATTTAGTAGGTAGGCTAAGTACTTTTTGCGCTTCTGAGGTTAACGCTTTTTTAGCTAACTTTCTTCTAGTTTAACCTAGTTAGTGCCTCCTTTACTACTACCCTCCTCTTTAACGTTATAAGCCTCTGTTGCTTCTAACTACTTAAGGTAGCTCTGCTAATTGTTCTCCTATCTGTTAAATGTCGCCTCTAGCATATTCTTTATCTTTAATTCACTGTTACATAAGCTATCTAGCAGCAACGCTATACTACAATTATAGAAGGATTTAACAATAAGGCCTGCTTCTAATTGCTGCTAGGCGTAACCTACAGCCTAGGTTATTAATTATTAATGTTGCTAAGGTGGCTAATCCTTAATTTGTAAGCTGTTTTCTGCTATCTCTATCTCCTCTAACAACGTTAATTGCTCTACCTAATAGGCAAGCAATTCCTTATAAGCTTTGTTTACTACTATATCTAGTGGCTGCACTAGTGAGGTGCAGTGTAAAGGTACAACAGCTAGGAGCGTGTAGATAGATTTAAGGTATATAAGCACCTTCTTAGTATAATAGAAGGACGCCTAGTCTAAAATTAGTAGGTAATCCCTTTTAATCTGTAACTATAGTAGCTTATACTCCTTCTTTAGCTACTTAAGTAATAGGTCTTTGTTGTTGTACGCCTTCTTGTTAAACTTAATAGTAACATTAGGACAGTATAGGTGCTACTCCTTCTCCTTTAACCTACCTGTCTTAGATCTATAGAAGATAAGCTTTAGCTTTAACTTCTTATTACTGTTAGCAAATATGTATAGTATTAACGTTGCCTAACGCTTCCCTTAGCTACTTTTAATGCTATAGCTAGCCACTGTGTAGCTGCTAACAACATTATATGTATAGCTATCTAGAAACTTAAATAGGATAGAGGTCTTGTCTAGGTTTATAATAACGCATAGGGCGTACTTTGTACTACCTATTAGTACCTAAGAGTTCTTTTAGATAAAGTAGAGAAAGCTGTTTATTACGTCTAGCTGCTGCTTAGGCTTTAATTAAGCTTGTTTAGTAAGCTGTCTCCTAACTATCCCCTACCTCTTAAGGAACCCCTAATACTACCTAAGGGAGAAATTAAACAGTACTAATATTTAATAGATCTCCTTAAACAACTCTCCTGTAGTACGCTTAAACTAGCTAGTGGAAACTAACTTATTGCAGGCACACCTCTCTAAAAATTAACAATTAATAGCTTCTTTAAGTTTTAGCTAGTATACTAGATTTGCCTAGGTTAGTACACGTCTACTACTCTTTAATAAGGCAAGAATAGTGTATTGTTAAGTCTACTAATTACTAATTGTTCTAGGAGCAACGCTAAATTAATTGCTAACCTTAGCGTTGCTAGGTAGTTGCTACAGCAACCTGTTAATTATCTCTACCTCTTAACCCTCTTAGATAAGGTTGTGCTTAGACGTTACTAGCAGCTAGTTTGCCTTATCTATTATCTACTTAAAAACGTTAATTTTAAACTCTCTACTAGAGGTTTAATAACGCTTACTAGTCTTTAGCAGAGGCCTAGATTAACGCTTGCCTAATAGAGTATGCCTCTTCTATCTAATCTTCTACTATTTAGAGGGGGCTTTAGCAGCAATGTTATTATCTGTACAAGAGCGTTTAGAACAACTAGTAGGTTTTAGCGTATTCTAATTACCTAATTAGGAAGCCTATAGGCCTTTAAACAACGTTCTCTATTAATTCTTCTAGTCTAATTAAGGCAACGCAACACTTATAAACAACTCCTAGCTCTCCTAAGTGCTCCCTAGCTGCTAGCTTTGTAGCAGTGTTATTATAAGTAATAGCAATGTTAATTATAAAGTCCTATTAAGTAAGATAACGTACCTTACAGGCGAGCGAAACACTATACTAAGTAGAACACTTTTGCTAAGACCACACTAAAACGCACCCTATTATTGCCTAAAACACTACAAACTAGCGCTGCATAAGGTAAAATAAGCTATAATATTATTTAGGGACCTTTTCTATATTATTCTTGCACATTTGCGCATTGTGCCTACCCTCTCTACACTGTCTACAGCGTTATTAGGATAGTTCACCTCCTTTAGTGTGCACCTGCTTCTTCTGCTTCTTTCTATCACTACGCGCTCTAAACTTAGCTAAAGCTGCTAGTCGCTAGCCTTCTTTAACTAGGAGGGACCCTTCTTATTAAATTTGCTTTCTTCTATGCAATTTGCGTTATGTAGTAGCCTCTACAGCTGCTTTAAGCTTATAGATATATTTTTGTGCAAGCGTAAGCTTATATAATAGAATAGCTCCCTTCTTTGCGTAGTGCTTAATTGCACTAAGAACAGAGGTAGGTAAGCTACTCTAATGTCTGCTATACTTCTTTCAAATTAGAGTTAATTGCAACTTAAATTCTAGGGTATTACTTAGGGTTTATAACTGCTAGGTTGCGCTGTATGTAGAGAGTAGTAGTAATAGCGTTTACAGCCTTACATTAAGGGTTAATATAACCTGTTATAGGTTAAAAGGGACTAGTCCAGCCCCTTAGAACCCTCCTTAGATGTTGCTAAGGGTAATATAAGGAGCTAACCTCTGAGGGAATTTGCTAGTAAAATACAAGATGGATTTGATAGAGAACAACCTCTAGGGCAGAGGTTGCAGAGTTTTTATAACCCTGTTTTAGACACTTTGGCTTTGTAGCAGGGCTCTAGTCTATGCTAAGAGTGTAAGCTAGAGTACTGCTAAGGCAGTGTACGCTAAGGAGCTAGTACCTAGACCTAGCCTATTACAGTACCCCCCTACTTATTCCTTGTTTATTAGCGCGTGTCTTAGTTAAAACAACTCTATTACCTACTTCCTACTTTCTGCATTCTCTGTTGCACTGCATCCTAAGCCTGCGCACCTTCCTCTTAAGATCCTACTACTATTTAGCTAATTAACTGCCCTGCCCTGCTTAATTTTAATAATAGCGCCTCCTAAATCGCCCTCTACTTCTTGCTCCCCTACTAAGAAGGCGCAAGGCAAGTAGGTAAGTTGCCCCTCTCTTTATAATCTGTTCCCTTACTAACTATCTATTTTGCTTAGGCCTGCAGCGCTGCTTCTATAGATCCTGCCCCTCTTAACACTTGTTTAGCTAAGAAGGCGAAGCTTACAACAGAGGATGTTGTCCTTAAAGACAATAAGATTAAGAAAGCCTTTAATAATGCTCCTGTTAACGCCTAGGCTAAAGGTTAGAGTAAGTAGTCCCTGCGTACTTAACACGCTAGCAGCTATAAAGATTCTAAAATCTGTATTAACTGTATGTTAGCTAGTTAAGTCTATACCTTTACTGCTAGCAGCTGTTCTACTAGCTGCGCTAACTACATTCTTAGCTATGCTTACTGCTACAAGGTAAGTCTCTTAGTTCTTATTGCTTAGTGTCTGCTGCTCTAGCTAATTATCTCCTAGGCTCTGCGTAAGACTTAGAAGACTTTAAACAAGTACTACATCTTCTTATAGTTCTCTAAAGGCAACTCTACAAAGCTCTTAAGCGTTATTAAGCCTATCTAGGCAGACCTTAAGAAGCGCAAGGACCTTCTGTGTTACACTAACCTTGCATTCTAGCTAAACACTTACTTATCTGCTACTAGGTACAAGACTAAGTAGTCTAAGTACAAGACTAAGGTTAATAAGGTTAAGGCTTATTTCTTTCTTACTGTAGTCTTTGTAGAGCGCACTGCTATTGCTACTAAGAAGGTAGTAGTCTAGGCTAAGACTCTAGTAAGTTTTTTCTCTCTTTTCTTACCTATTTTTA
>SATY01000566.1:0-22814 GCA_004335155.1 Ascochyta viciae
CTCTCCTATAAACACGGAGTTGAACGACGCTGGTTGTCGTAATCGTTAGGCGTTGCTGGATTTGCTGTAGTTTAAGGGGTTTGTTGCGTTTTATAAGACGAAGGGGGGGGTGGTGGTGGGGGTGGAAGAGTAGCTGGTGGGTGTGTGAGAGGGGGGTGTAGGTAAATGCGTTAGGGCGTAGTAGGATATGATGTTGAAAAGAAGTTATCGTGCTTGGTTGGCTGTTGATGTGGTGGCGGTTTGTGAACGGGATTGCTTGGCTGGGTCTTGTTCGCTTTTGCTGCCCGCAGAGCTGGGTTGGAGGTGTTGGAGCGTGGTACTGTGGGTATGTGAAGTGAGTGAAGCTCTGTCGCGCTTGTAGTGTAGCCTTGGTTTGTCGATGTTGTTTTGAAATAATACATCATAGATAAGATAAGAGGTTCTTGACTAGCATGAACCAGGGCAGGCAGATGTATTTCGTGCTCAACGTGTCTTGGGGATTTCCTATTCTCTGCGGCATCGCTGCCATATCTCTTCTGCTTCCGTAATCTTGCCTTGCTTTACTAGTAGTGACACAAGGCCGTAGATGCTCAGAAGCGTGTCGGGATGCTCGAATCCAAGGGTTTTCTCCTTTCCTCGCAGTGCTTGTTGGTGCATTGCCTGTGCCTCTTCATACCTCTCCAACTTCTCTAGTATTATCCCAAGGTTGTGCATACTATTGAGAGTGCTTGGATGCTCAGGCCCAAGCACCTTCTCTTTTACTTGCAGCGCTTGTTGGTGCACTGCATGTGCCTCTTCATACCTCTCCAACTTCTCTAGTATTATCCCAAGGTTGTTCATACTACTAAGGGTGCTTGGATGCTCAGGCCCAAGCACCTTTTCTTTTCCTTGCAGCACTTGTTGATACATTGCCTGTGCCTCTTTATACCTCTCCAACTTTCCTAGTACTACCGCAAGATCGTTCATACTCATAAGCGTGTCTGGATGATCTGGCCCAAGCTCCTTGTTAAACTTTTCTAGCACTTGTTGATGCTTTACCTCCGCCTCCTCATGTCTGCCCAGATCATCTAGCACCGATGCAAGGCTGCTAACGCAACCAACAGTGTATAGATGCTCTGGCCCAAATATCTTCTCGCTTTCCCTCAACACGTATCGATGCAATCTCTCGGCCTTATCATACAACCCTTGTTTGCACAGTATGTGACCCAAGAGTTCCAGAGCCCGGAGGCTGTCTTTATCTTCATCGCCATCGCCGCTCTGGCTCCTACGACTTGCTGCGATCGAGCTGCGGACCACATCCTCGGCTTTCTTATACCTTCCCTGGTCGAAGAGCACGCTGCCCAGATCGTATAGCTTACGCTGTATTTCCAAAGTTTCGGTGCCGGTTGACATCTGTGCCATGGAGATGTGTTCCCGTAGGCGTTGTTCCTCGTCTTGTCTATATCGAGGTCGTGCGTCAACAGTCGTCTGCCCGTCAGACATGTTCGGTATATAAAGTGACGAGCTGGAATAGTGGATTGGGAGTGACCGATACGTGAGGGCAGGGCTTTGTCCAGTAAAACTGCTGCTCCGAGGCTGAACAAGGCTCGAGATTGATAACGCGGGAGATGCCATCTGTGGGATTTGTGCTGCAGAGTTGACAAACCCTGGAACAGAAATCAAAGCTGCTGGGGAGTTTATGGAGCTCAGTGCAGGAGACCCTCGCTCGGATATGGTGTGACATCCCAAAGCAGAAGGGGTGGCTGCAGCATGTTAGCAGGATATTGTACTCCTTGCCAATTAATGCTCGCCTACATGCAACAGAATTGTGACTGTATAGAAAGCTCTCTGCTACATCGTTTCTCCTCATCCATCGCTCGATCTTCTGCGGTTGCACTTGACTGTTTCACACCTCAAAGACAAGCTCACGCTTATGAGACTCAAGAAGCTTTCTCCTTTGCCGTTTCCTGACGATCGCTTGCATCTCTTGTGGCTTCACGTTCTTGTCCTGTTTCCACTGGCTGATGCGTGTTCGGTATTGCCGCAGCCTGTACCCATGTCCGTGAGTACGATCTGTGCTTTGTGCCGATGGAAATAGCATACTCAGCGTCAAACCCACGTTCCTCTTTGATCATCTCCCTGACTTCTGCTAAGGGCAGTTTCTGCGTGACATGCAGCTCCAGGATACGGGTCTTGTACGGCTCCCAGACATTTGCGCGCAAAGTCGGCGCCTTCCTCTTCCGTGGCTGAGCTGGCGGACCCATGGACGCTGTGAATGCTGGAGGTGCTGCAAGCGTGGATTGATTGTTGGAAGCAGACTCCGAGTTGTATTGCCCTTGGCTGGACAGCGCTACGTGTGGGTCGTATGAGTTTGAAGCGTAAGGCTGTGCAATTGTTGGAAGGTCACCTGGGCGTTGGGCAGGCAAGGCAAATGCAGAAGTTTCGCCAACACCATAAAATCCGTACGCTTGCTGGGTAACATGGTGATAATCTGCGGAATACAAGAAGTCGTTTTGTGAAATGTCGGCTGACACCTGATCAAATAGATGCGGCGGTAAGTCCATCATCAGCGCCGCTTCGCTTGTCAGTCGTTGAAAAAAGCAGAGACGTCCTGTCGCCAAAGGTAGTGAGGTATTGACTTGTCCCTAAGAAAAGGCTGGATGGGGAGGCTGACTTATACTCCATGTTGTTGGCAGCGGGGAGGCTGTGACAATGTGCCATGCAAGCCACAGACGTTGGGTCGAGAAGATGATTGGACACAGCTCAAAACTCCCATCATCAATGCGCTAGGGTACAGTGTTTAATCGGCTCGTGCACGGTATCGGCTCGTGCACGGAAATCGCCCCCACCAACCCTACGACCCACCAACAGAGATGAGGCTATAGAGCCACCCACAATAGCTATTATCACAAGATTTTGTAGTAGAGTAGTAATTTAATGCTTGCGATAAACTTGTGCTACTTGTATTTATCTAGAAGTTTAACGTTGCGGCTGCAGCGGGTAGTGATAGGTAGGGGCACTAAGGCCTCTAGCAGGGGACTACCCCTATTAACCCTATTAATAGCAACTACTATAGATGGTTTAAGTAGCTGCAAATTAGTAAAGTTCTTAATACTTTGCCTCTTACTCTTTTTAGACAATTATAGATCTTGTTAGAGTTGTTTTGCAAGCTTACAATCTACTATAGCTTGCTTCTTTTCTAGCACTTTTACTGCAGCTGCTTCCTTGCGCCTTACCTATGCTGCTATACACCCTAAACATTGTTCCTGTAGCAGCTGCTCCTTTAGTTGCTTTTGTTCCTCTCTAAGGCGTAATTGCTTAGCTTTTTAGTGTTGCTCCTGCTGCTCTTTAAGATCTCTCTCCTATTAACAATCCTAGGCTTGCTAAACCTTATTTAGTAACTAGAAAGTAGTACTACCTTATACTTAGTAGGCAGCTTAAGTAGAAGAGGTTTGCTATATTAACGCTGCTTCTTCTTATTACTAAGAGCGTCTCTAAGCTGCTTATTTTTATGTTAAAGTAGTGTTTTTTAGACAGCAATAGTGTAGATAGTCTGTAACAACTTTTTAGCCTACTAATTGTACACATCCTCTACTACTACGCGTAGCAATTGCTTAATCTTCTTCTACTTACTTGCGCTAACTACTAAGGTAGCACTCTTGCTTATAGATAGCTGCGTAGCATTATCTAACTAGTATTAACAAAGTATTTGCTGTAGATTAAAGGGGGAGATGCTAGTACATTTAAAGCTCTTAAGGATGCTTTTAGCATAAAACAAGACATCCTACGCAATGTAGAAGAGGCAGAAAAAGTCACGCTTTGTAATAGATAAGAGACCTTAACACTTGTCTATAAAGTTAGCAAGGGCTTTGCTATATACTTTACTAAGTAGTAAGAATATTACTATATCTAGTAGTTAAAGAGTGTAAGTACTATAAGGTAGAAACACTATAAGAAGGATCTTATTAGCATTATAGTACTTAATAAACTTTATTATAACATAGCTGCTATGCCTATTAAGTATAAGCAACTGCTATTGCCGCTACGCCTTTGTTTTAGTTTCTTAATTAAATACCTGTTTTAACTACGTAAGACTAATATTGTTATTTGTCTAACTGCTTAGAGATGACGTAAAGAAGCACTAGTGTAGTAAGAGGTTAAAATCCTAGAGCTATAAGTCTTGTATGTTGCTAGAGGCAGCCTAATAGATAAGGGACAGTGTAAGAGCTATCCTATCTGCATAAATACAAGCTAGCAAGGTTATCTACTTACAATTGCTATCTTAGAGCATAGATTTCATCTCCCCTAACTTATAATATTGTCTGCTAAACACCTGCTTTATCTTTGTTAAGACACTAATTAGGAAGCCCTTCTTATCTATATTGTATATATTGCGTGGATCTAAGTTGTACTAGTCAAATTTCTGCTATAGGAGGTTAAAATACGCCTTGTATTTACGCTTAGAATCTGCCTTATGGCGAACAGCGTCCTTGCTAGTAGTCTATTGTAATAGAATCTAGTCGCGGTGGCAGTTAATAAAGCAGTCTGCCTAGCACTTTCCTACGTACTTTTTAGCTATCTTAGAGGTGAAACTTTGTATCATCTCTCTTGTAGGTGGAAGCCCGCGCTTGTTAAGCCTATTAATGTATATTATAAGCTCTCTCTCTTGCGTGGTGTTAAGGTGGCGTTGCGAGTTGTAGCTATAGTTGCGAGATGCGCATACCCTACAGTAGCAGCGTGACAGGGTTAACCAATTAACACTGTATTCTCTCGCAATTTTGGCGTAGCTAAAAGATTTGCTAGGTTTTAAAGATTCTAGTGCTGCAAGCGCAGCATCTAAATTGTTCATATTGCTAGGTTGTGACGCGTTAAAAAAGGTGTTGTGAATGATGGTTTTGGCGGAAATCGTGCACGAGCCGATACTGTGCACGTGCCGATGAAACACTGTATAGCGCTAGTACTCGCCTCGAAAGTGTTCAACACTCATTGGTCTGACATCACAAGTACTATACATCCACAATTGAACTTTTGCGAAACAACCAATCACAGCAGAAAGTCTGCGACGAAGGGCTAAGTTCGGCCTCAGCGCCTTCACCGACTCCCTGTCCATCTCCTATGTCTGTAGGTCCATGCCATGGCGCATCGTCGCACCAGCCTGAGGGACTCACTTTTAGGAGTTTTGATGCAGTAGCCAACGGAGAGTATTTGCTGTAAATACGACTATAAAGAGCAAGCTGGTTTCTATACAAGTAATGGAGTTTTCGTATGATCCTCAAACACCGTGAGGAACGTCAGCTTCTTGTCTCATTCGATAGCCCGAAATAGCCTCCATCAATTTTCCGACTTTTTGTCTAGTCACTGCACGTGACAGAACATGGATCAATCTCACTGGACAAATCCCGTCTACGTACCTCTCGTTGTACCTGATCAAGCTGGACATGATTCCAGACCGAGCACTGACAATGGAGGTAAGTCTTGTCACCTTTCGACGACAACTCGCCTTCAATGAAATGACACTGATGGATATTGCCTAGCCGAGGACAACATTGATCCACTACATATCAACTCCCTGAACCGTCTTCCCGAATACACGGACCGAATTGGTACTGAAGGCTGGTTCATGTTTGCAACTATCTCATCATATACCTAACGATTGCGCAGCATACCACTTTAACAATCTCGATGATGCACCACTCCGTGTTCTTCCGAACACAATGGAAGGCGACGAAGCCTCGACGTGGTCAGACCAGAACCTTTGGATGAACATGTATTCGGGCGGCACACCAACCTCATTCTTCATCAATGACAACGTTAACTCAACCGCCTTAAATCAGCTCCCACTGCCTTACAATTTATATCAGAAAAGTAACTCTTCAAATGGGACTCATTTCAACTTGCAAGAGCAAACAGTATAGTAAGTAACAATGGCAGTATTCATTGTAGTATCTCAGCTCACATACCATGCAGCCAACCCTTCTCAACACAACACACTTCCGAACAACTCCACAACACTCCAAACCTGGCCCAAAACGTCCCACACAACCCGAACACACGCTACTCAACACCAAACCGCCTCCTTCCTAGGGCTTCCACAACCCAAAGCCACCCTCCCCAACTTCGATCTCAACAGCCTGCCGCCTCCAACAAAGCAACGCCAATCGGCACCGTCCTGTTGAACGGCAAATTCACCTGCCCCTTCCCGCAATGCGTCCACGTCACTTTCGCGCGCACAGCCGAACTACGCCGCCACCACACGACGCTCCACGCGCAGCACAAGCCGAAGTTTTGGTGCGAGGCGCCGCTCTGCCCTCGTGGTGTGGATCTAGGGGGAAAGCCGTTCCATCGGAGCGATAAGTTGGCTGCGCATGTGAGAAGTATGCATTCAAGTGCGTGAAGAGTGTGTGTTTAAGCTGTTGTTTGGTGAAGGGTTGGTCACTGCGTAATTAAGGGAGGATATCGATCACTGGGTGTTGGAGTGATTAAGTGGCGGTACAAGGGGGGTTTGTACGTTTGCATGAAGATGTGTAGCTACTGCGAACGCAGCGCATGATCCAGGGTCTTTAATGTCAATGATTGGGGGGCAGTGAAAGACGGGAACTAAAACATTATCGAACTTACGAAAAGATTGATTTACCCTTATACTACACAAGACTGTTAGCTATCACTTCGAGATCACTTCGCTCTGCTACTCAACGTCTAGTAATGATATCTAAGCCCTGAATTAATCTATGAAAGACGCAAAGCAATTCCCAGACCAACAAGCCGCGAACTAAGAACCCATCGAAAAAAAAAGGTGTTAAGAAGACAACCACAACATGCAGTATCCACACTAGTCCAGCCCTCACCACAAGTTGACCACCCAACGAACATAACCCATTACTATGCATCATAACCTCCATTCCCTTCCCTCTTCCCTTCCTCTATCCAAAAACCCCTCCACTCGATGAACAAGCCTCTCTACGCTCTTACCACTTCAACTAAAGCCTCCAAACATCTACATTACTACTACTATTATAAACTTCCTCTTACCCTACTATCTGCAGTCTCGGCGTGCGGTAGTGAATACAAGAAATAAGTATTTATAGTGTAAGGAGGGGAAGTAGGGGTTATAATCTTTCTCTAGCGCGGTAGTCTGTTTTAGTAAGAGACTGTAGGTTAATACAGAATAGGCTGATAGAAGTATTGTAATACAAGGATAGTTAGAATAAAGTTCTAAATAGGTACTGTTTGCTTTATGTAAGTTTATATAATGTAGGTTAGTGCTAAAAGTAGTTCTATATATATATAGCATAGATAATCTTGTTTTAGTACTTTACATTCTATTTTATCGCGAGACTATAAGCTGGTACAGGATAGAGGTCTTATAACATAGGAATAGTTAGACTAAGATTGCAAATAGAGACTTTTTACTTTATATAAATTTATATAGTATAAGTTAGCGCTAGAAGCAGTTCTACGTTATAAGTAAAGAGGGTGTGAATAAGTTAGTTGCACAGATAGATAGACATTAGTAGGAGAAGGTGCAAAGAGGGAGACAAAAGGGTATATTCAGATATTCAGAAAGTCATGTGTTTAGCTTTTCCATTCCATTCCATTCCATGCCATCCATCTATCCATCCATCTAAAACGCCACATAATGCGAACAAATCATGGAAACCACTGCACTACCCCATGACCATGGTATCGTCACCATCCATACCAACAGCAGCAGCCGGCTCAGCCACAACACCACGGCCCCTACCCTCCAGCAGCTCGCGGCGCACCTCGGGACTAATACCCTTGTGACCGCGCGTAAGGAGGAGATCGAGCAGAGCCTCGCGCTGGTCTTCAGTGATGTCGTTGCGGTAGCGCTGCGCAAAGGCAAGGAGGCACTGGTGCCATATGACGGGGAGTTTCCCCGTGGCGGCAAGGTCGGCGGCGACGGATTCCGTGTCCATTGCGTCTGCGGACGAGGCGCCGACGGCGCGGAAGCGCAGGAAGTGGAAGACTAGCGCGTCGATGACTTTGAAGGGGAGTGCGTATTTTTTCTCCAGTAGCGTCTTGATGAAGATGTTGCAGGGGCCTGCGGCGTCCGGGTCGCTGGACATTTGGTCTGCGGCGATTTCGCAGAGGCGGTGCAGTGCTGCGGCGGAGTGGAGGACGGGGACGGAGACTTTGGCGACGACCGAGGCGACGATGGTGGCTTCGCGTTGGGTGCAGCGGCTCTCGGTGAGCATGGGGAAGACGATGCCCTTGAAGAAGGCGCTCGGCTTGTACAGGGCCTTTTTCAGGGCGTTGTACAGGTGCACGTTCAGCTTCTGGGTCTCGGCGATGTGCTGCTGGACGGCCGGCAGAAGGACGGTGTTGAGGAAGATCTGGGCGTTGTAGGGTTTCGAGGAGATGAAGATGCGAGTGGCGGCGTACATGGAGTTTGGTGTCCAATTCTCGGGGCGGGTTATGGTGAGGAGCGTCTCCCAGGCGGGGATGGTGGGGAGGATCTTGAAGGGCTTGGGGAGCTTGCCGGCCTTGTAGCGGGAGAGGATGAGGCCGACTTTGCTGTATACTGCGTGTTGTTAGAGGATGTTCAGCGATTCACGCGGACTCGACATACCTTCGACGACTTTGGCGGGCAGCTCGACGGCGTCTTCTGGAGCGCCGCCGCCCATGATCTCGCGGGGCCCTTTGTTGACCTCGCCCGCGCCTCCTTCATGTGCAGCGATCTTCTCGAGGATGAGTGCTGCCAGATCTGTACCGGGAGCAGAGGGTGCAGTTTCTTGCCCTGGCCACTGAATGGGGTTGTCGTCGGTGGGGATGAATTTGTTCCACGCCGCCAGGTCTTCTGCATCGATCTCTACCTCGTCGACTTCCTCCTCTTCCTCGCCCCACGCCTCGTCGTCGTCGTCGAACTGGCCAGAGACAATGTCGTCGAGGTCGTCTTCGCCCAGCCGCTTCTCAAAGTCGAATGCGGGGTTTGCGCCTTGGGGTGCGTCTCGCTGGTTCTCGCGCTCGTCCTCTTCCTCGAGTTCTCGACCCATGTCCAAAATCTTGCGCGAGCTCTTCGAGTCGACGTAGCGCTGCTCATCCTGCTGGTCCGTCTTGGTGCGCTTCTGGCGCTTTGCCTTTGTCTTGTAGGGGTCCGAGGGCAGGTATTCTTCAGCAAGCGGGTTGTGTCGCTCGCCCCGCACGCCGGGCGACTTGGGCACTCTCGGCATGGTGGGCGGTGGAATTGTGTGGGCGAGGTTGTTTGTGGGTGGCTCATAGACTTGGCTTGGTGTGCTGGACTGAAGACTATAGTCCTGGCCCTGGAGTGCTGTCAAGGTACAGCAAAGTCGTGTGATGCGCGGTGAAGTGGTAAAAGCTGGACCCCACACGGCAACAAAAAAGTGAAGTTCGCGGTTAGTCAACCCGAGGAAGGACGGTGGTCCGTGCAGATCAGATCGCCGGTCGCGCCTGCATCGCGCTCTGCCACTGCACAACAAGACACGGCCCGCCATGGCCGAACCACAGCCGCCCTCGCGCTCGAATACGCCCAGGGTTGCCGCCATGCGCCGCCCGCTCGAAGAAGACCACGTCCCCGCCGTCTCCTCTCCGCTCAATCCCAACCCCAACCCCAATCCCTCGGATGCTGCGACGCGTCCACGGCCACGAGTGCCTCCACGCGAGCGCGAGCAGCGGGAGAAGCGCGAGACTCTCAAGAAGCGCGAGGCATCAGGCAGCGCCCGCGCCAACACGCCCACCCCAAAGGCGAACAAGGAAAAGCGCGCGCCCGCCGACTCGCCCATGCGCTACTCCATCCCCGAGCCCAAGGCCCCAGACTACAACGCCCCCAAGGACGGCGTGTTCCTGTCGCGCGAGCCCCAGCCCCTGTATGCCCCCGACGGCCTCACGGAGCTCAGGAAGCCGCACGACTACGCGTGGAACAAGAAGGGCTACAAGTACACCCACTGCGTCGCCGACCCGCTGTTCAGGCACAAGCAGTACTACCGCCAGAGCGACTCGCGCCCGTACGGCCCGCGCATGAGCCACGAGGACTCGGACAAGTGGTTCTACTTCGACGACAGCGCCACCGTCGTCTCGCAGGAGAAGGGCTGGCGCATGGGGAGGGCGAACGTGGTAGCACGCGAGGGCCGCATCTACTACGAGGTCAGAGTGCTGCGCGGCATACCTGCACACGGGCCCAAGGACCCCATCGACCCCCGCACCGGCGACACAAAGCCCGGCCCGCACATTCGCATGGGCTGGGCCCGCCGAGAAGCGCCCCTCGATGGCCCAGTGGGCTTCGACGGCTACAGCTACGCCATCACCGACGCCCGCTTCGAGGCACAGCACCGCTCACGCGCCTCCAAGATCTTCAAGCCCCTGCCCAAGGGCGCCAAGAGCAAGCACCTGAAAGCCAGACCACCCCACGGCAAGCCCGCGCCCGTCGAGTACGTCACCGACCAGCACATCCAGGAAGGCGACGTCATTGGCCTGGAGATCCAGCTCCCCTCCCTCTCCATGCACCGCAAAGTCGTCGAGGGCATCTACAACCCCGCCGTCGATCTCGCCGATGGCTTCGACACGGCCAGCAACGCCGACCCCTTCGACCGCCCCCTCGACATCATCCGCGACCGCATCCCCGTCCCCTACAAAGGCAACTTCTACTTCGAGCAGCTCGACTATCAGGTCACCAAGATGGTCGAAGCCTACCACGACCGCGGCCCTGTCCCCAAGATCCACCCCTCGCCCAACCACGAAGACGTCAGCGTCCGCTCCTTACCGCATTCGCACATCAAGGTCTACAAGAACGGGGAGGAAGTCGGTATTGCGTTTGAGAATCTCCTGGCCTTCCTGCCCCCGGCCAGCGTGCCTTCGGTCGAAGCCGTCAAAGCAGGTGCGCGAACAGGCTTCGACGACGGCATGGTTGGCTATCTCCCCGCCATCTCCGTCTTCAACGGCGGCATCGCCCAGGTGAACATGGGTCCCGACTTCTGGTGTCCACCCGAGGAGATGAAAAAGCACCAGCAGCGCGACACGCAAATGGGCGACAGCGACGCCTCAGACAAGCCCGTGCCTGAGGGTCGCAGACTGCGTGCCATTGGCGAGCGCTACAAGGAGCAGATCGCCGAGGACATCGTCTGGGACATCGTTGACGAGGTCGACTTCTTCTCCCAGGACGGCGGGTGGGAGTACAAGGGCGAGGCGCCACAGGACGTCAAGGGGAGCGCCACGCCTAGGGCGCGTGGTTTTGCGAATCCAGACGAGAATTTGGGGGTGGAGGTGGGGAGGAGATACTGAACCGCTGTACACTGCATGGCTGTACATCTTCAAGACAATGTATGCATAGTAAAAAGCGAATACCCATTGATTTGACTCTACAATCTCAAGTCCGAGCAGACCACAAAGTACCTGACTTCATGCTCCTCAAGACTGACTCACTATGCAGTGCAAGTTTGGACCTTTGCACGTCCGCGGCACATGCCTTTACACGGCATCCACTGCTGCTAGTCTTCTTGCAGTAGCTGTGTCGCTGCAAAGGGTATCGCGTGATCATGTGCGCGGAATCGGAACCTACAAAATCGACATTCCGGGAACTGCAACACGACGACTTTGTCCTTTTACGCCCTAGCATTAACAAGTCAAATCATAGATTCTTGTTCAAAAGAGTCTATATAGAAGACGTAAAGTTCTTCCGAGTACACCTCTCGGACCGATTGTACTCTGGATTACTTCCATCAACACCCCACCATGGACTCGAATCAATTTCGCGATGCGGCAAAGGGAGCCATTGACGAGAGTAAGCTCCCCTGAGCCGCTTACTCATGCATGAGCAACACAGCTGACCGTCTGCAGTCGCAACCTACTACGACAACATCGCAGACAGGCCTGTTTTGCCATCAGTCACTCCCGGCTACCTCCGTCCTCTGATCCCAGACTCAGCACCAGAAGAGGGGGAATCATGGGAGACGATCCAATCCGACATCGACCGTGTCATCATGCCAGGTCTTACACACTGGCAATCGCCAAAATTCATGGCTTTTTTCCCATGCAACTCCTCGTTCCCGGCCATGCTCGGTGACATGTACTCGGGCGCTTTCAATGCCGCAGCCTTCAACTGGATCTGCTCACCTGCCATCACTGAGCTGGAGACTGTCGTCATGGATTGGGTCGCCAAGCTCATCGCACTCCCTGATGCGTTCCTGAGCCATGGAGAGGGAGGCGGTATCATCCAAGGAACAGCCAGTGAAGTCATCGTCACAGCTGTTGTAGCAGCCCGCGAGCGCCTCATCCGCAGACGCCTCAAGGACATGCCTGAAGGGGAAGAAAAGATGGACGCCGCTGCCGACCTCCGTGGCAAGCTCGTAGCCATGGGTTCTGAGCACGCACACTCCTCGACCCAGAAAGCTGCCATCATCGCCGGCACACGATTCCGCACAGTGTCAGCCCCCGCAGAAAACAACTTCAGCGTCTCAGCAGCATCTCTCAGGAAGACAATCGAGGAGTGCAAAGCCAAGGGCCTCATTCCCTTCTACTTCACCGCCACCCTCGGCAGCACCGCAACCTGCGCGGTGGACGACCTGGCCGGCATCGCCGAGCTCGCCAAAGAATACCCCGACATCTGGATCCACGTCGACGCCGCCTACGCAGGCTCCGCGCTCGTATGTCCAGAGTACCAACACCTCTGCCCACCCATCGCAGCCTTCGACTCGTTCAACTTCAACCTGCACAAATGGCTCCTCGTCAACTTCGACTGCAGCGCCTTCTTCATCAAGCGCCGCGCCGACCTCATCGACACCTACTCCATCACCCCCTCCTACCTACGCAACGAATTCACAGAATCCGGCCTCGTAACCGACTACCGCGACTGGCAAATCCCACTAGGCCGGCGCTTCCGCTCCCTGAAAGTCTGGTTCGTACTACGCTCCTACGGGATCAAAGGCCTGCAATCCTTGATCCGCAGCCACATCAAGCTAGGCTCGACCTTCGCATCGCTTGTGAAATCCCGTCCGGACCTGTTCGCAATAACAACAGATGCCTCTTTCGGCCTCACCACGTTCCAAGTCCTGCCCCCGCCGCCTGGCGCTGCTAAAGCGAACCAACCTAACCCAAGGCACGAGGCGTATACCAGCGACTTCACCCCCAGCGGGGCGGCGCGGTATCGCGAGGACTGCAATGCTGTGACGAAGACGGTGTATGAGAGGATTAATGCCAAGGGAGAGTTTTATATTAGTAGTAGTGTTGTGTGCGGGACGTATATTATTCGTATTGTCAGTGCAAATTTGGCGGCTGAGGAGAAGTATCTTAAGATGGTGTTTGACCGGCTTGTTGATGCGGCGAAGGAAGAGCGGGGTGGCGAGAAGGGGAAGGATTTGTAGTTTAACGTGGTGTGCTGTAAGAAGATTAATTCTTAGGAAGAGTTTATATTAGTAGTAGTGTTGTGTGCGGGACGTATATTATTCGTATTGTGAGTGCGAATTTGGCAGCTAAGGAGAAGTATCTTAAGCTGGTGTTTAAATAGCTTGTTAAAGCGGCGGAGGAAGAGCAGGGTGGCAAGAAGGGGAAGGATGTGTAGTTTAGCGTGGTGTGCTGTAAGTGATCAGGTTGAGGTTGGGTGAGCTTGATATATAACACAAGGAAGAGAGTTGGGTAGTTGATAGTGATATCTACTCTTTTCAAACTCTGCTACACTCTATTTCCCCTCTACTCTTTATCTCTTCCTCTCCTCACTATCTTGGCCTCGCTAACCTACTTACCTAATTATTAGAACTGTAACAACTCACTAGTAAAGGAAGAGAGTTAGGTAGTTAATAATATCTTCTACTCTTTTCAACTCTACTACACTCTACTCCTTCTCTCTTCCTCTCTTTACTATTTTAAGCCCTGATAACCTACATACCTAATTAATAGACCCGTAACAACTAACTAGTGAATAGCTATGCACGAATGTAGTCCAGCTCAAAAGCTGTGCATATAGGGTATAACTATTACTACCTACAACTCTTTATTTTTTAAATTGAACATCCATCTTAGAAAGAAATTGAATAAAAGATTCTAACTAGAGACAAACTAATCTCTGAAAAGACAAAGTTAAACAATTGGCGTAAACCAGCACCTCCCAACCCTTAATCCCACATACCAACACCGTCTACCCAATCAACCATCATATCCAGATACATCCGTTTACCACGAACTACCTCAACCACCACAGCGTTAAACCCACATCCCCTCTTCTCGAGGTGACGCGCGACCCAAAACAGCTTAGCGCGAATTCGCTTGCGCGCCAGCCAGTTGTGGCCGATTTCACCACTCCGCCATCGGTCTCCAGCGCAACGCAGTTCAACAGCGGGTGTATGCTTCGACTCTGCCGACACTGCAGTACCGTTAAGATGGCGCAGGCGCCTACACAACCACTGATTGCCATTGTGGGCGCCACGGGCACGGGCAAGTCGGAGGTAAGATGCTTGCTCTGGGTTCCCGTACTTTGTTCTAATCACAGCAGGTAGTTGGCTGTTGAGTTGGCCTGCAGGTTTGATGGCGAGGTCATCAATGGAGATGCGATGCAGATTTATCGTGGGTTGCCGGTTGTTACTAATAAGATTTCGACCGAGGAGATGCGGGGGGTGCCGCATCATCTGTTGGGATGTATTGGGTTGGAGCGGGAGACGTGGACGGTGGGGAAGTTTGTGGGTAGTGCTCTGAGCGTGGTGAGTATTGTGAGTATTTTTCTTGTTGTGCTATGTTAATGGAGTTAGATTGATGAGATTCGAGGCCGGGGCAAGCTTCCCATTCTCGTGGGAGGAACTCATTATTACACGCAGTCGCTGTTGTTCAAGGACGCGCTCTCCAAGGAACCTGCGCTTGAGTTGAACGAGAATAGCGAGCGTTTCCCCATCTTGGACGAGCCTGCCAGCGTTATGTTGGAGAAGCTGAGAGAAGTAGATCCAGTCATGGCGAACCGATGGCATCCGAACGAAAGCAGGAAAATTCAACGCTCTCTTGAGATCTACCTGAGGACCGGGAAGCCAGCTTCTCAAGTCTACGACGAGCAACGCATCAAGCGCGAAATCGAGCAAAATGCTGCAGAAGGCGACTCAGCCGAGAGTAGTACGGGCTTACGCTTTTCCACCTTGCTGTTCTGGGTGCATGCTAATAAGGATGTTCTGTATCCACGACTTGATGGACGCGTTGACAAGATGTTGGCTAAGGGTCTTCTGTCGGAGGTGGAAGAGTTGACAAAGTTCCGAGTCGACTACGAAGCGCGCACAGGATCCGCCGTAGACCAGAGCCGTGGCATCTGGGTGTCGATTGGTTATAAAGAGTTTTTGGACTACCAGAGTGCGCTTGCCAACGACACCCTTCCGCCAGCGGAGCTCGAAAAGCTGAAGATTGCGGCAATAGAGAAGACTCAGGCTGCCACAAGACAATATGCAAACCGCCAGGCTCGATGGATACGGATCAAGCTCCTCAATGCTTTGTTTGGTGCGGGTTACAAAAGCAACATGTTCCTTCTCGATGGCAGCGATCTGTCGAACTGGGAGAACAACGTCACAGCGCTGGCCGCTGGAATTACCGATGATTTCTTATCTGGCCGTTCGCTAAAAGACCCTTTGACGTTGTCTGCCGCCGCCGCCGAGAATCTGACGCCTAAGCGCAATTACGACCTCGGGCAACGTCCGGACTTGTGGCAGCAGAAGACATGCGAGACCTGCGGTACGGTTGCGATCACTGAGAACGACTGGAAGCTACACGGACAGAGTCGTGCACATAGGCGGGCTGTCGGCATTAAAAAGAAACAGGCAAATGCGAAAGCTCGTCCGAACAAGGATCGTGACGCGCTGCAGGCTGATGTGGTGGACGTGCTTGAGACGTACCTAGTCAATCAGGCGGGTGACGAGCAACAGCATTAAGAGTGGACGATGCTTCACCTACACATGCAAAAGCTACTGGACTCCATCTCCACGGCACTTCAACACACAAAGCATTCATCGCCCAATCCTGGCTCTGAATTCCTTGCGAATCTTGGTGATTCTCATCGCACACTCTCGCCACTCATCAACGCCTGCACAAAGAACGCCTACGTGGGATTACCTGATTGAGATGTGAATAGGTCAGCCTTGGCACACCACAGATTGCGTCGTCCTTCATCTCCAAATATCAAGACCTGCGCCTTTCGAAATTGCAGGGCAACATTCCTCGTCGCGACTGTCGAGTTTGATTTGCAGCTTCAATCCAATCGACGCCCTCGAGGCTAGAGTCGCAAAACGGACTGCTTCACCAGTGCCGTCATGTTCAAAAAGATGCACTTTAAATACGGCAAAGTGGGCAGCGAAAGCCCTACTGAAGATGAGCAGCCATCTCACTCAGGACCCGGTCGCGTCACGTTCTGGACCAGAATCTGCGACATTACCAAATGGCTTCGATGGCCGTCCACGTTCTTCTTACTCTCCCTCATCCTTGCAGCTGAAGTTTCAATACTGCAAAAACAGCCAGCTACGCTATCCATCGGCAGTGAAATCAACGGAATCGTGCCCAACTGTAACTACAACAGCCTATCACCTTTGAAAGAACCACCACTAACCTCCCAAGTCGGCACATACCACAAGAAGTTCACCCCAGACGACCGCTACAACTCCGACCACAAAACGCAAACCTCACTCAACGAAACAAAACAAAACTGGCTAACCCTCATCCCCAGTACGTTCCATCCTTGCCCTGCAAAAAACCCCAAACAACGAACACCCCACTAACACAACGCAGAAGGCGGCGGCTTTATCCACGTCCCCAACCCCACCTCCCACACCCTCCCACCAGCAATGCACTTCCCGTCTCTCCCCTCAAAATCCGTATACTCCATCGCCGCAATCCACCAACTACACTGCCTATACCGCCTAACAGCCTTCACGGACAGCCTAGTACTGCAGATGCGAGCGGGGAACCTCACGCTGGATGAGATGGGGTTGGTGCATAATAACCACTGTGTTGATTACTTGCGGAACGCGGTTATTTGTGCGGCTGATACGACGCTGGAGGGGCAGGCGGTGGCGCGTGGGAGCGGAGAGGTGCCGGGGACGGATGGGATGGGGGGTGTGCATGTTTGTCGGGATTGGGAGGGGGTTGTGGGGTGGGCGGAGGGGAGGCGGTTGTATGATGATTTGCATTTGTGAAACTTGTAGAGTGAGATGGCGGTGTGGTTTTACAAGCGAGACGGGTGTTGTAGGGGTTTGGTTGGTTGTGTATGTGTGGGTTAGTTGGTACGTTGCTTTTCTTCCATGTTGGTAGTTAGCGAACTGTGCATCTGAGAAATGATAACAGCTTCATGAGCAGATTTCTGTACCGGACATGTTGCGTGGTGACTAAGGAGATCTATGAGTCTAAGTAGAAGAGTCTATGTAAGGAAATAACAAACCGAAAGCGCTCAGCTCAAAGGTCAGAGCTGATATGGGAAAACAAACGTGAAAAAGGAACCAAAATCAAACCCAGACAAGTCTATGAAAGCGAAGCAAAGACAGAACAAGAGAAGGAAATGAAAGAAATATACCAAAGAATTTCACACACCATTCATCTCATCCAACACCTCACATCCAAAACATAGTCTTTGCGACATTACCATGCCACGGGTTCCTAGCCTGTGCATCTCCCTCGCCATAAAACGAGCTCCTCGCCTCACGCATAGTCCACGCCTCGCACAGCTTCGCAATCTCCTCCTTATCCGTCTTAATCTGATCGAGCTCAGACCGAGACTGGACGCGTAGGGACCCATCAGCCTTGCGCAGTTTCCCGTATTTTGCCGTTCGGGCGTGCTCGCGCTGGTCTTCTTCGCCCCACTTGTACGTGTCGAGTGCGTGTCGCTTGGGCCCGCCAAGGTACATGTCCCGTAGGTAGAGACGCCCTCGCTCGCACAGGCGGTCGGCGTAGTAGGCGGGTGCGGCGTAGGATACGCCTACGGGGGCGCGGACGTACGTGTAGCATAGTTCGTGGGTCTATGAGGTGGTTAGTGAGATGTTGCAAAGGGGTGGGTTGACGTTGGGCTTACTAGTTGGCGAAGGTTGTCGGTGCTGAGGTCTGTGTCGTTTTGTAGGATGAAGTAGCGACAGGGCTTCGCGGTCCCTTTGAGTGCTGTGTGGGACTGTAGGTAGAATTCGTCAAAGAAAGGTGAGGTTATTACACTGTCGACATGTGTACCCGCAGGACAGTTATCGAAGGAATCTTGTTGTCCATTGAGCGGATAAAATCGCACGTTATGGCGTTTGACGCAGACAATGGCAGCAATGTTGACAGCAGAGGTCGGAGACTTGTTGATGACTCCCTCCTTTTCGAGCTCGCGCTGTGCATCGGTGAAAGCTGCTTGGATGCGCATGACCTCAGTCTCCTTGACGTCGCGGAACTGTGGGTCGGAAACACCATCTCTGTAATAGATGATGTTCTTCGGTAGATGGCGTTTATCTTGCTCTTTGACCCAGTCCATGATCCGCTCCTTGACCATGGGCCTCACATGATCGATGATCTGACCTTTGTTAGAGACTTTGCACCCGTCTGGGAATACCACGACCTACCTCCTTTCGTGACTCATCCTGAAGACGCATAGAGCCCAGAAAGCGTCCTGCATGATCATCGACCGACCCAACGATAGCCGCAATCGAAGGGCAGCCCTGGAGTGCTCCCACGGAAGGGTGGGTGACATCAGCTGTGAGTTCAGTTAGCTTTTGTGATATGAGATCAAGTGATAACATACCTCCAAGAACAAGAGTGTCGGGCATGATCCGCGATATCTGGCCGTTCACCGTGGTATGGTTGGTGCCGCTCGCTTTCAAGTTCAGCTTCAGCATGACATTGGCCAGCTTCTCGGCATTGCCCTGCCCTATGCATCGGGTAGTAAGGCAGACTGAATGGAGTCCGTACTTCCTGTCAGCGAGGTCTTTGAAGTTTGCGTAAGCTTGTACGTCTTTTTTGTTCAAAAGCATGAGCGCGAAGTCAATGGAAGGATTCGCCGCGGTCTCTGCTTGAAGTTGCGTGTCCATCGAAGAGTAGCTTGACGTATTTATCGAGACTGTTTTCGAAAGATTTAGCCGTGCGAGACCGTATCTCTTGGACTCTTGCTGCAGATCGTGGAAAGCTCCAGACAAGCCCCGCTCAAGGTTTCCCTGAGAAAGACCAATGACGTTGAATACGTTTCCTTTTTGCTTGTAGAGTTCCTTGTTCTTAAGATTCCAGCTTGACTTTGAGAGAGTCTCGTGATTCCCCCTTCCATACTGGATTCTAGGGAATGGCAATCGACTGCTAGGGATCTGAAGCAATCGCGGCTGGATACCAATTGCACTGCATTTTGGCTAAATCCTCAGTCAGAGTCCCGTCCACAGATTGCTCATTGAAGTAGATCAGTGACTTACCAGATTGATCGGCTGCCCTTGGGTACTGACAATACCCATTGCACGGAGACCCTCAACTCCAACCAGAGCTCTCGCAACGGGCGGCCGCTGGCAAGCGGTCTCGAGCATTCCCGCTGTCAGATTATCGGGTACCAACCCTTTCAGCTTCTGGTAAGGCAGGATTTGGAGATATTCTGAAGGATACCATCTCGGTTCGCCACGTGTACCCAGGTTGACTGCGTAATGGCTAGGATGATTGATCGCGAGAGAATGAGCTGGAGCAAGTTAGTACGGGTGCCAATGGTGTTGAAGGTGGAATAACTTTTCTTGAGGTAATCGAGGACATTTGCCTTGTCCGTGGAATCCTCTTTTGTGAATGTCTGTTTCTCGATTGGCTGATCACTGAGACCCTCAATTGTCTTAATGCGACCTTCCTTACTATTCAGACGGTCGTAAGAGTCCTTCTTTTTTGGGTCTCCACGGTCGTAAAGTATGGAAACACGAACACCCTTCAAACGTTTGGCGTAATCTGGCCAGTCCCAGTTGTCGTACAGAGTTCGATCTTCAAAGATGACGCTGAGCTTCACAGGCTGCCAGAAAGCACTCGTCGCTGCATTGACATTGAGCAACAGGTAACCAAGTCCGGGCTTTACTGCGTAAGAGTACCCTCGCAACGTGCATAGTGAATGAGAGTCTGCGCGCTGGCCGGTGTTTTGTCTCTTGCCGTTGCTGATGGCTTGCGAAGAATCTTTGAGAAAGAACTTGTTGGCACCGAACTGAACTGTATCTACAGGCTGCTCATCGAAGCATTTCGAGATCAGAATGTTCATTGCCCTCAGAACAGGTTGCAAGTCCATGTTAGCCCTGTTGAGCTCGAGGTTCTTGTGACCGAGGAGTCCCTGGACGTCGACGAGCCCTTCGTACTTCAGAGTCAGATGGATTGTAGAGTTTCCGTCGTCCAGCGTCAGCAGTTGCCACTCCGAATTAGGATCCGTGCCGTTTCCATTCAGCAGAGTGTGTTGGGATCCGGAAAGCCTGGTGTGAAGATTGGTCCACGAGACGATGGTGTCAAAGTAGTCGGTAGCAAAATCAGCTTTGTTCTGCTGCAGAAAGTCGCACTCCGCAATTGTTGTCTGGATGATAGCCTTAATCTTGCGCCTGTTTTTGCCCGATAAAGCTGGTAGGATCTTGTATTGGTAGAGCATCGCCTTGTTCACACCGATCCGAAAGTGGTTTGTCAGCACCTGGCCATTGGTAGTCTTGAAACCTTTGCGCAGAGGATATTTCAGTTCTGAATTGCCTTGTTGTAGTGTCCGGATCTTGTTCTCGACCTCTGCACTGACCGAGGCTACCATCGGGGCAACAGCAAGGGCTTGTGCTGTCGGAGCGGGCCTTGAAGAGAGCATGGCCAGCTGCACTGGCTCATACTGCACTTGTGGGTTGGGTTGAGAGGTTGACGCAAGGCTCGCTCTAGCTAGAGTGGCTGTTACGCCGGAGAGGAGGGTTTGTTGGTGATTTGTAGATGCCATGCTGACTAACAATGTCAGTCAAGGGCGTCTAAGGGTGAACTGTGGGAGCTACCCAGGAGATGGTAGTCGAGGTTGTGATGCTGAACCCATTCCCCTCCTCTCCGCACCTAATATACCCTCCCACCCTTAACCAGCTTGCTACGACCATGCACACCAACATCGCGTGCACCTGCACAACCATTGTCTGTCTCTCACTGTCTCAAATGTCAAACCGAATCAGCTTGCTCCCACCCAAGCACCTCCACAACCACCACCACAATCACCGTGTCTCAATTGCCAAACCCAAGGAAACCAAGACCCTTCCACCGTCTGTCTTACTTAGCCACACACACCAGCATGCCATAGAGCACGAGACAAAGCAGCACGCAAGACCGGTCATTGCCAGCGCTTGACGGACTCATTGTCAATAGAAACGTGAGTGAAAGAGACGAATGAATGAAAGGGCCATGACGTGAGGAGATAGATTGTGGGGGGCAAACGGATTGCTCGCTCGACCGCGTGAGGGGAGGAGTGTGTGTGGTTGAGACAAAGGGGAGGGCAATTGCGATGTTTGTGGTGAGCAGAAGTGGAGGTTTGAGGTGTCAGGGTCTGGGAGGGAACCACTCTTCGTTCGCTGCTGGGTACCTTGGTATGTTTTCCTCGCTCCACGTGCCTCGCCCGACATGTCGCGAGCAGAGTCCATGCAGAGTGCAGTTTCATACAGATCCATTGACTCGTCTATCGAACCGCCCAATGCTCATACTGTACAAATCAAAAAAATCTACGTGGTGTAGTACAAAACGAGCCAATCTGAAGGGGGTATCTCAACCCGCGCCATGTGCGCGGACTAAAGAAAAAATGCAGCCACATAGCGTAGCTGGTATTAGAAGGTCATATTGGGGTAGGTGCAGACATTAGACAGAAAACCGGGTATATGCAGGAGCGCGCGCATGTAGTCGTAGGTGGGTATCGAGGGTTGGGTGTCGATGCCTTACTTGCCGCCTTGGGGGAGCTGGACGTTGTTGCTGAGCCATGCCTTGTCTACTGTTAGCCATTGTCGTGCTGAGGAATTGTAATGTCCTTACCAGACCCTCAAAAATGCCCTCTCCCGTGGTCGCACAGCTGGGCTCGACCTTCCACACGTGGTCCTTTGCGATCTTCTCGAGCTGTAGCTTATCAGAAACCTCCTTTGGTCGCATGGCTGCCACATGTTAGCTCCTGTCGTGCACTCTTCACTTGCAAAACTTGATTGCACGTCATGACGCACCTCCTTGCAAATCTTGCTTGTTCGCGAACACCAGCAGCAGCGCGTCCTTCATTTCCCTGTCCTGGATGATGCGCGTGAGCTCGGTGCGGGCCTCGTCGATGCGGTCGCGGTCGTTCGAGTCAATGACGAAGATCAAACCCTGGGTTCCTGCGAGGCGTGTTAGCGTGCGTCCTGGCTGTATGGCTGATGGAGGCGATCTGGCAGGGTGGCAGAGGCGTTCGCAGTGCATGGTGCGTGCGTGCTTGCCTACCCGGGACAGAACCTTGTTTTCCCAACATACCAGAGAAGTAGTGTCTCCACAGAGGACGGATCTTGTCCTGGCCGCCGACATCCCAGACGTTGAACTTGGTGTTCTTGTATGTGACGGTCTCGACGTTGAAGCCGACGGTGGGGATGGTGGTCACGTCCTGGTCGAGCTTGAGCTTGTAGAGGATGGCTGTTGGTTCAGAGTCAGTCCTGTTCGCGGCGAAGCAACATATCAGGCTGGCGTACTGGTCTTTCCTGCGGCGTCGAGACCCAGCATCAACAGACGCATCTCCTTGGATCCAAAGATCTTGCCCATCATCTTTGAGATTGAGGCACCCATGTTGGCGGTGTTGCGGTATGCTTAGGTTTGAGTGCGTGCGTGCGAATGCGCCGTTTGTTGTTGCTGTTGTTGCTGTTGCTGTTGTTGTTGCTGTTGCTGTTGCTGTTGCTGCTGGTGGGGGTGTGGCTTGTGCTGGGGCGGAGGCTGATGCTGGTGGGGGAGGGGCGGCG
>SATY01000567.1:0-22767 GCA_004335155.1 Ascochyta viciae
GCATTGTGTGTGCTACGCTTAAGCGTGCTTACAACCTTACTTTCTTTAAATATAAGCTACTTTCCTGCTATTTTAACTCTCCTATTCTAAATGTAGTAACAAAATAATCTTATAAGTTATACCCTAGGAGCTCTCTAGAGCACCTATAGCACGCACGTGCAGGACACCTAGGACCTAAAGCTTTGTAAGCTCTAGTAAAAGGAGCGCGCAGTGTGCTTATTAATAAGACGCTCTAGAAGGATTGTGAGATTTGTGCCACAACCTATGCTAAGCAAGTAATCTCTTAACAAAAGCGCGAAAAGCCCGCTAAGCCATTTTAGAGAATTAGGTGGGATTTGTTTAATATGCTACTTAGAAGAGGAGGAGAGCTATAGGTACTTTTAATCAAGGAGTACTATAGTAGGAAGCTCTTTGTTTATACCCTACAGGGTAAAACTTAAGTTGAGATTTTATAGGTACTTACAAACTTTTTAAGCTAGGTTGCTACCTAGTACAAGCTCTAAATCTGCAAAATTAGCTAAGACAACAATACTGCTACACTCTTATAAAGAGGGAGCTCTGCGTATAAACGCTAGGCGCTTAAACAAGGGATTAACATTAAGCAAGTGCCTCTATACACACATAAACCAAATAGAGCAGCTAAGTAGGCAGGGCAGAAAATAATCACTAAATCTATTAAGATAAGGAGTAGCGCTAACCTACCTAAGAAGCTCTAGCTAGAGGTTGTTGCAGCAGTAGCATAGCTCTATAACATAAGTCTAACACACTTAAACAAGCTACAGAGTCCTAATAAGGAGCTTAATTGCTAGTTTACTTACTATTTCTGCTAGTATGAACTAGAGCGGGTAAGAGCACTTACAGCTAATCTAAGACCTAATTAGAGTAGGATATACGCCTATAGTTGCCGTGCCTATCTATTAAACAGGGAAAGAGCGGCTAGGCGTAATAGGAGAGGCTTTAAAGTCGCTCCTAGGGGCTATATTGGTTACTTGGTTAGTTACTAAGCATCTAACATATACTAGATATAGGTCCCTACACTTAACTAGGTTATTACAATGCACAACATGACCTTTAACAAGGAGCTCTTTTATAACAAAACTAACAAGTCTACTGCTATCCTAGTAGCTGAGTTAGCTGTATTTGTAGACCTCCTACATAAACCTAGAGAGATAATAGATGTAGGAGAAGCGATTAAACTCCCTATTACTAAGCAGGACCTATTAATCAACTCGCCTACTAACTAACAGCTTAGGGGTAACACTTAGGAAGAAACTCTATTATTAGATAGCTAGTCTAGTACAGAGGGAGCTCCTGCAGAAGAGACTAAACGCGCAGTTAGCTTAGCTAGCTAGCCACTAGAGATCTGTTTAATGCGAAATTAAGAGATAGGCCTACTTTCCCCTAACTAAACACTAGAACTAGAGCAACTAGTACATAGCAGGGAAGCTCCTTAACAAGAGGAGGACCTAACTAGGCGTTTATAGGAAGTGCACTTAACTATAAGAGAAGAGAGCAACCTAGTAGGCAACTAGGATCTTAATAATCTATCCCCTGCATTACAGATTGTTACCCCTCTATCTTAGGGAACAATAGAAAGAGCAGATAAGGCTAGTAGCTAGCGCTCTTATTAGCGTAGAGTCTAGGGCCTACTAACTAAGCAGAGCCGCTAGATTGCAGATAGAGAATGTAACAAACTAGCTAACAACAGAGCAAGCTAGTACGTAGTGATAAGCTTAATTTAGCCTTACAACTAGTACTTATAGCTTCTATCTCTACTAATAGATTAGGTGGATAAGTATAGCAACAGAAAGGAGCATCTTACATTACACTTAGTAATTATTGCCACTACTTTACAAAATAAGAGAGATATCTAACTAAATTATTAGATATACTAAGACGATCTTCCACCTCTCCTAAAGATGTGGAAAGATCTTTCCTACTACCTACTAGGAGCTCTTTTCTGCTAGGCATGCAAAAAAGAGATTATAACTCTAATTAAGAAAAAGACCTAGATAGAAATTAACAGATCAAGCTCTACAGCAAAACCCCTGCCGCTTAAATAGGTGTTTACCTATAAGTTTAACTAAGATAGCTACTTTCTTAAGTGCAAAGCTTAAATATGCGTTAGAGGAAACCTCTAGGCTAAGGATTTAATTGTCTCTACTTACGCTACAACGCTCGCTTCTTAATCTTTCTATACTATAGTGGCTATAGCAGCCTAATTTCACCTAGAACTCTAGCAGTATAACGTTGCAGGAGCTTTTCTTAATGCGAGCTGCTAGGACCAACCCTAGGTGCTCTGTGAGCTACCTAATAGTTTCTGAAAACTAGAGAAGGTGGTGCTACTACTGCAAGCTCTTTATAGACTACAGGACTCTCTATTACTATAGTACAAGGAGCTCTCTAGCACCCTCTAGAAGCTTAGACTAACAGCGTTAAAAGAAGAGCCTTGCCTCTTCTTTAACACTAAGTAGAAAATCGTGCTACTATTCTATGTAGACGATATCCTTCTCGCCTTCTATAACGACAATTGAGCGTCTGCTAAGAAGCTAATAAGCTTATTAATAAGCAAGTACTAGATTGAGGATTATAGAGCTACTAAATAGTTCTTAGGCATTTAGATTATACGTGATAGATCTGCTAGAACTATAACACTCGCCTATAACGCCTATATTGAGAAAATAGCCACTAAGTTTAAAGTTGTAGGCAATAGATCCTTCTTATCAGTACTATTACCAACAGAAGAGCTGCTCAAGCATACTAGGGAAGCTTTAAAACAAGAAGTCAAAGCTTACTAGGAGTAGGTTAGGTCTATACTCTACACAGCGATTATAATCTAACTAGATGTAGCATATGCCGCCTCCTAACTCTCCCACTATTTAACTAATCTAGGAGCAGCTTACTTTAAAGCAGTAGCTAAAGTACTAGCGTACCTCTATAAAACTAAGCACCTAGGCATAAGGTACAGAGCTTATAATAGCAGCTAATTACTTATCTATAGCAACGCGTTATTTGCTAATAATTAGGAGAGTTGTAGATCCTCTTAAGAGTATATAGTCTAGTTGTTTAGAGGTCTAATTATCTAGAAAGCAGTACGCTAATTAACTGTAACTACTTCTACAACAGAAGCTAAGTTGCTTGCGTTAGAGTATGTAGCTAAGGAGTTAATTGCTCTAAAGTGATTTCTAATAGAACTCTGTTTAGACTTAGAAGTGCTGTAGGAGATCTTCTATAACAACTAACAAATAATCTAATTAGTTGTTAAAGAGAGCAAGTGACTTACCACTTAGCTGCGCTATGTAGACATTTAAAACATGTAGTTAAAACAAGAGTACGCTAAGGGAACAATTAAGGTGACGTATCTAAAAACAGGCAAGATGCTAGCTAATAGACTTACAAAAGCGCTGCCTAGGCAGGCTTACAAGCGCTTTTTAATGCACCTTAACCTATACAGCATGCATTACAAAGAAATAGTTACTAGAAAGAGCTAGTTAATAGGGAAAGGGAAGATCTTTTTTATTAAAATTAATAGGGAGGACAACTCCTTCTCTAGGGTGCAGAACGCAACTGCAGCTACTAGTAGCAGCTCTTTTAAGCGCACGCCTAGCAGCTGCAGAGCTTAAAAACCTAATAAACAGCTACCTATCTACGCTCTAGAGAGGTCTAGGCATAGTAGCTATTATTAACTATCTCCTTTATTACGTAGATAGTAATGCGTAGCTTACTAACCTGCTACACACTTAATTAGCTATAATAGTAATTAATTATTATAATAGGTTACTTACTAGAGTTGTTATGCTATTAGACGTAACTAGCGTGTCTACTAGCTCTATTCCTAGCAGCTCTAACGCTAGGTGCCTAACAAGCTGTTAGTCTACTATCTAATAGCTCTATTTAGGCAACATATAGGGGGTAGCAAGAGTGCCTAGAGGTATAGCGCTTGCAGCGCTTGCTGCGCAAACCTGTGCCTAGGTTCTCTAGGCACAGCGCAGCTAAGCTGCTTGCTAGCAGCGCGTCCACGCAGTACGCGCAGGAGATTAGCCAGCGCACTAGCTCTAGAGCGTCTAACAACACAGCGAGGGGCTTAGGCGGCAGCAGAGGCAGGGGCAAGGCAAGGGCAAGGGCGTAGGCGGCAAGGCTAGCAGTGACTATAGCAGCAACAGTAGCAGCGTTAAACAAGCCTGTAGGCCTAACAGACAACGCGCAATTAGCTAAAGCCAGCGCAGGAGGAGGTAAGGGCAAGGAGAAAGAGCAGCTGCGCAGTGCGCTAGGCGCGTAAGGTAGTAGCAGCAGTAGAGGTAGTAGTAGGGGCAGAGTAGCAGCAGTAGTAAGGGCGCGCGTAGTAGCGTTAGTAGTGTTAGTAGTAGTAGTGCGCGCATAGTGCTAGATCTTAGATTGTTTCTATACTATGTTAGCTAAAGGTTTAAAAGAGTAGATAGTAGGACTAGGAGAAGCTGAATTTAGACACTATCTAGTTACAACAACTACTAAAGCTTGCTAATAGAGCCCTAGAGCCACCGCAACTAAGAGGAGAACAAATTAACGCTGCCAACAACTAGCTAGGGGGTAATAGGATAAGAGAAGGATTGCTAGCAAGCAACTAGGGAGTGTAGAAGTTAATTAGAGCTAAATTTAGGCATACGTACAGTTATAATTAATAAGATAGCTAAAGAAATAGAGAAATTAGGGGAGTTAACAGTTTATATAGGACGCCCTAAGCCTAGTAAAAGTAAGGGTAACACTTGATTTCTCTTAACAATTAGGCGTTACATGACAACAGAGCTACGCAGTTAGTTATAAAACCTTACTCTTACTTTTACCCTCTAAAAATTAACACTTACACACGCTAAATAGAGAGAAAACTATCTATAAGCAACTAGTTAATAACTAGAAGCTTAAAGTAGTTAGAGGCAGAATATAACTATAAAACAATTACTCTAGTTATATACTAGGCGCTTAGAAGACAGATAATCTATACTAAACTATCTAGGGAGTGTGTTACGCAGGATAGAGCATGTAGGCTAACTGCTAGTTGCTTAGATGTTTAGCACTTACAAAATAAGCAGCTCTACAACTGCCTATAAACTTAATTTAGCGAGATTATATTATCTCTAAATTTCCTTTGTATATAAGTAGGCTTTATATACATAAAGCAGATAGACACTAATTAAATATAATTAATTAACTAAGTTACCTCTTACTAGCTCGTCACAACTACTTATATTGTTACCTTATCTTTTAGGGCATCTTGTGTTAGAGCCTAATATTCTGTTCAATCTTACACTAAGAGACAAAGAAGTAGAATTCTATAATAAGTATTGTACTCTAACTCTAAGTAGCAGAATTAACTCTAGAGCTTAGAAAAGAAACTCTCTTTATATCTGTAGGCAAATTCTCTATAATAAGGCCTAAGGAGCTTTAGAACAAAGCGTCTAGAGGCACTTAGTGTACAATATCTAATAATATGTTAAATAAGCCCTAGATCTAGCCTTTGCTAACTAGCATAATGCTAAATAGGCTATATTAGGCTATAGTAGCGCAAGATATCCTAGTAGTTAACAAAGTAGACTAGGAGCTCTAAGAGTTAAAAGCCTAGTACAAGAAAGCTACAAAGCTCTAAAAAGTAGCACACCTTTAAGAAGCATAGGCTAAATATCTTATAAGTAATATAAATGCGTTGCAAACTGCTTACAGTAGTATCTAACTTGCTACTACAGCCTTAATAGTATTAATAGTAGGCTTACTATGCTTAGAGCTGCTATATATGTTTATAAAGCGCAGCTATATAGACTACAACTACTAAAAGTATAATTATAAGTAATACTTTAAAGAACTGCCTACTAACTTCTTATAAGAAGTGTAAAAGGTTAATTTTAGTATAGAATACCTTTTAGAGACTAGAAAGAGTCTATAGGAAGCACATTAAGCTAATTAGCTATAGTTGTCCTTGTTCTAGGCACTAACTTAGGTAACTATAAAAGTAGTTATGCTAGGTTCCCTAGGTACTCTCTTAGAGAGAAGGTAGTAGGTATATAAGGCCTTAAGCAAGGCTTATATGCTTGCTTATAGTAACCTAACAGAACTATTAGATTATATAAGGCCTTACTAAAAGAAGTTAAGTAACACTTATAGCCTAGCACTTTAAGTAATAGGATACATCTATGCGTTGCTTAAAGATGTCTAGAAGCAGCTCTTTATGTACTTTTTAGAGAGAAGAGAGACTCTTATATAGATAGAAGAGGCTACTAACTAGATTTTCTACTAAAGGACCTCTTTTAAGAACTATTAGGGCAAAAAGCCCAAAAAGGAATATAAGAATAGGAAGAATAGATCTAAGAGCAAAAGGAGATCTAAAGAGACTCTTAAAAAGTTAGAAGAAAGAAGTTTAGGTTATTATAACTACAAGCGTACTAAAGGTAAGAATCTAAAAATAAGAAATATAAAAGTTACTTATTAGAGTTATAAAGAGTTAGGACACTACTAATCTAACTACCTAAATCTACAACAATCTAAGAAATCTAAAGACAGATTAGACCTAAAAAAAGATAAGAGGTAGAAGGAGTAGATCTACACCTTCTTGCCTATATTTTCTACTTAATAAAAAGCAAAGATCTTAGTACCCTCTACAACGCATTGTACCTACAACTAGCTTAATTTTTAATAGTTAAGGCTGTAGTAGGGTCTTTAGGCCTATTTAAGGCCCTAATAGACAGAGGTTCCTAACTAAACCTGCTATTAGCAGTAGTAGCAAAGGAGCAAGGACTCTAAGTTAATCTCTTACTCTAGGTTTTAGCTAAGGGGGTTAATAGGAGTAGTATACTAGTTTATAGTACTATAATAGTCAAGACTACTATTACAGACTTATAAGGAAAGAAAAAATTTAGTAAGATACTATTTGTAGTTATAGACATAAGAAAGTATAAAATATACTTAGGTCTGCTCTAGATTAACTAATGTTAACCTAAGGTGAACTACGTGAGCTAGCATATATTGTTTAAGAGAAACAAAGCTAAAGATTAGGCTAGTTTCTAAAAAATAGTAACTAAAGATACTAAAGACTTTAAATACACTATGTAAGACCTAATAGTAGATATATATACGTGCATAGTTAACTTTGTAGGTTAGAGTAGAATAGAAGGACCTAAAGAGACTAACCTTCTCTTATAATACTACAAATATGCTAATATAGTGTTAGAAGATAGTTTAAGAAAGCTTGCTAAGCATAGCTTAAATAATCTAGCAATTAATACAGAAGAGGGAGCTGCGCCTCTCTACTAGCTACTATATAGACTATTAGAGGCAGAATTAGTAGTACTTTAAGAGTATATAGCTAATTTTATAGCTAGGGGTTAGATAACCTAATTAAAATCCCTAGTAGGAGCCTCTATTCTCTTTGCAAAGAAGCAGGATAGCACTCTAAGGCTTTATATAGATTATTAAGGCCTAAACAAGATTACTGTAAAGAATTACTATCTACTACCCTTAATTACAGAATCTCTAGAGTGTTTGTCCTAAGCAAAGGTGTATACTAAGCTAGATATTAGAGATGCTTATTACAGGATTAGAATTAAGAAAGAGGATAAATAGAAGACTGCCTTTAGGACAAGGTATAGCTATTTTAAGTACATAGTAATGTTATTTAGACTTACTAACACACTTGCCTAATTTAAGGCGTATATAAATAAAGCCTTAGTAGGGTTAGTTAATATAACATATATTGTCTACTTAGACAATATCCTAATTTTCTTAAACATAGAAGAGGAACATGTTAGACATATTAAGGAAGTCTTAGCAAGATTGCGCAAAGCAAAGCTATTTATAAAGCTTTTAAAGTGTAAATAGCACACACAATATATAGAGTTTCTTAGATATATAGTTTTCTCTAGAGAGGCTAGTATTAACCTAGAATAAGTTAAAACAATCTAGAACTAGCTAGTACTAGCTACTATGCGCAACATCTATATGTTTAAAGGTTTTATAAACTATTACAAAAGGTTTATTGCAGGGTTTAGCTGTATTATGCTACTCTTAACTACATTAAGAAAAAAGTTACTAGGGTAAGCCTAGGGCAGGCTAGCTATAAAGAGGGAGGAAGGTTAACGCCTAGATTTGCTAAAAGAGGCAAAAGAGGCAGTAAGGCACTTAAAAGACGTGTTTCTAGAGGTATCTATACTTGCTCACTTTAAGAAAGAGAGACTAACAAGATTAGAGGTTGATGCCTTAGGTAGAGCAATCTTAGGTATCCTAAGCTAGAACAGCCTAGGATTGGACAACAAGGACTAATAGAGACTAGTTAACTTCTACTTACATAAACTTATCTAAGTAAAGTATAACTACAACACCTATAACTAAGAATTGCTAGCTATAGTGCAGAGTGTAAAGCACTAGCAGTATTACCTCTTAGAAATCTACTTTAAGATCCTTACAGACTATATAAACCTAAAGTAGTTTATAGAAACTAAGGTACTAACCTACTAGCAGGTTAGGTTGTACTTAGTACTAAGTTAGTATAACTTTGTCCTAAACTACAGACTAGGGAGTACAAATCTAGCAGATAGGCTATTACAAAGGCTAGATTATATAGTAGAGGCACAGAAACTATCCTAGAAGTATAATAAAGCTTTTATATAACTACTAAAGAATCTACTCTCTAAGAAGGAGGATTATACTACTTAAGTATTAGCAGTATAAATAAGAGCTGCTAAACATAAAAATATGTTACTTAAAACAAAGATATTTCTAAAGGAATTCTAGAAAGCTAATAGACGCGCTCTTAAGGAATTTTAGACTATGCAAGAAGAAACCTGCACAGAACTAGACATAGACAGTTAGTTAGACAACTTAAGTCCTAAGGTAGGTTAGAATAACCTAGAATAAGGCACATTAGCTTAGTTAGGCATAAGACACCTTACTACGTCTAAAGAAAAGGCAGTGGCGCTATAAGAGTGCTATAATAGCCTGCTTGCAGGACATTTCAGCGCAAGAAGAACACTTAAAAAGCTCTAGCGCTAATACAGGTAGAAGAACATAAGAGAGAATATTAGCTAGTACTACTAGAAATGTATGCTCTGCAAGAGATTAACTCTAGCATAATATAGTCTATATAGATTGCTTACGCCTTTGCTACTACTAGATAGGCTGTAGGAAGAAGCAATGATAGACTTTATTACAAAGTTGCCTCTAAGCAAGCTTGCTAGAGTAGTATACAACGCAATACTTGTAATTATATACTAATTAACAAAGATAGCACACTATGTTCTAGTAAGAGGGGATTAGGATAGAGTTAATCTTGCACAAGCCTAGATAAGAGAAGTAATCTAACTTTATAGAGTTCTAAAACGCATTATCTTAGACTAAGGTCTCCTAATAAATATAGGTTACTAGAAGACCTTCTAACACTATCTAAACTCTAGAAGGGTATTATTGTCTACTTATTATCTACAGACTAATAGATAGATAAAAAGATAGAATTAAACCTTAGAGTAGTATCTAAGATGCTACTACTTTCTAGAGCAAGATAATTAGGTAATATAGATCTTATTTATAGAGTTTATATATAATAATAGCCTTTACGCTACTATAAAGACTATCCTATTCTAAGTAAACTATAAAATAGCTCTTAGAGAGGTAGACTATCCTAGTATACCTCTTAGGCAAAGAAAGTCGCCTCTATAGTTATAAGTTGCAACTAAGGTACTTGCATTGCAATAAGAGTGCAAGAAGAAAATACTTACTTTAAATGCATATTAGAAGGCATATTAAAACAAGAGTAGGCTACTAATACTATTTAGTGTAAAAGACTAAGTTATAGTCTTAAATTGCTACATAAAGTCTACATAGCTAAAGTAGAAACTAGATTAGAAGTATATTAGACTAGAGCATATAGTAGCCTAGATTAGGCTAATATTATTTAAAGTAGACCTACTTAGTTTAAAAAGTGTATATCTAGTGTTTTATACATCCTTCTTAGAGCCTTCTAATTCTAAAGAGATAATTCTACACCTAGATAACTAGATTGTAGACCCACTTTACACCTTTAGTAACAATATATAGAATATAGAAAAAATTATTAAAAAAAAGCTAGGATAATAATAGATAATAGCTATAATATGTAAAATAGGCTAGATATAGCAATAAAGAGAACATATAAGAGCCTAGAGAAACATCTCCTTTAACACTTTTAAAGAGTTTTAGGATTGAGAGAAAATCCTTCTAAAAAGACACTAAACCTTAAAGACTAGTAAAAGGTAGCTAGGTTAGCCCTCTAAAAAGAAGGGGGATAGTTAGGCCTAGCAGCTAAAAAATTAGAAATCGCTAAGTTAAATAAGAAGAAATCTAAAGTTACCTTTACTATTTTTCCTATAGGGTTTTAGGTGTTTAACAGCACTTAGATCTAATAGAGAACAAAGTGTGCTATAATAGCCTATAATAGTCTAATATAGTTAAGAATACAAAAGAAGAGGTTATTATATATTATTAAAAGCTGTAGAGGCAGCAGGTATCTTAAAGCACTCTAGGTGCAGCATTATAGCCTAGAATGCTACAAAATGTTAGAGAATACTATAGAATTATTTACTATGTCTACTAGCAAATTATAAGGTAGTAGTATAAACAAGAAGCCTCTTATGCTCCTTCTCCTTAGCCTTAATGCGCCTAGTTAGCTAACCCTTAGTATTACTAGTGGCATTATCCCTCTAGGCTTCTAAGGCAGCAATCTTAATAACTAAGTTAGCAGCCTAACTAGAAAATTCCCTTAATTAGGTGTTAATAATAGTGCCCTTGGCCTATTATGTGTTAAAACGCGCTATAATAGCTAAGAATAGCTAAAAAGAGGGAAGACTTACCTTCTTAGTAGGGGTTAAAGCCTTAGCAACAATTTAGGCCTCTAACTTACGCTTCTAACCTTAAACCTTAGCCTAGAGAGTTACCTTATTGCACTTATAACTATTAGGCTAGACATTAGTAATTAGATTGTTAGCTAAATAAATAGCACTAGAATAAAGGTACAACTTCTCTACGTAAGGGCTAAAGCTGCTAGAAATAGTTAGTTATATACTATAATAGCTTAGAACACTCTATAGTAGGATAGGAAGACCTACGCTAAGATTACCTTAGCTAAAGGACAATAGATCTTAGTAAGGCAGGTAATATTAAGCTTCTTCTTGTTATTAGTGTGTCCTTTAAGGGTGTAGTCCCTAAGATAGCTGTAGATAGCTACAAGATGCTTACAATGCTTCTTAGGGAGCTACAAGGTGTTAGTATGCGCTAAAATAGCCTAAAATACACAAATCTACTTTAAAATAGTTAGAGTTAGTAAGGAAGTACCTTTAGCACCTTATAGTCTAAACACTATCCCTGTTCTTAAGCTTAAGGAGCTAGGCCTTGTAGATCTACTAATTTTTATTAGTAATTAGAGGGAAGTAGCAGCTAACTATACTACCTACACAACACTCTACAGTGCTAAACTAGGTAATGTAGCAGATATAGAAATAGATAGTAGAGACAGCATTGTTAGCTATGTTATTAGATATAGGCGTGAAGTCTATAATAGACAGAAAGAGTGTAAGTAGTGCTAACTTAGGTAGATGTAGGCTAATATAGTGTAGAATAGCGTTAAATAGTCTGCTATACACTAGTTAACACTAAAAGAGTTTAGAAAGGCTATCTTCTACTTTAATATATCTATCTTGGCTAATATGCGCTATAATGGCGCATAATGCCCTAGAAGGAGAGAAAAGAGGAGAAAAAGCAAAGAGTTAAATTCTAGATAAACTTACTTAAGAAGGTAGTAGAGTATAGGAGTAATAGACTAAATTAATAGGGAGGAACCTAATATATACTACTCTGCTAGTAGCTAGGGCAGCTGTGCCCTTACTGCTGAATTTAACAGTAAAGGTAAGAGAGAAAAAAGAGAGGCGCGCGCCTAGGTAAAGGTAGAATATTAGGCCTCTAGTTAATTAGGATAAGGTAGTTAATACTGTTCTAGAATACACTATAACAGACTATAATGTACTACAATACCCTATACTAGGGCCTAATAGTCTAACGTTTAGTTAATTAGGGCAATTAATCTAAGAAGGGGGATAATGTTAGCCTAATAGCTAACGCCTTAGAAGGTTGTCACAGAGTAACCTGCTTTAGGTTAAGCCTAGTATAAATAGTCCCTTGTACTAGATTAATGCCTAGCATTAAATAGTCTATAGTTAATTATACATCTCTATTACTAATTATATTATTACTACTTGTGTTGTTACCTTATCTTTTAGTGCACCTTGCCTTAGGGCCTAACAGTGTCTAGCTCAAGGGACTTCGCTATTAGTAGGGGGGAACACGTGTCAGGACTTTCGCTAAGATAAGATAGCACAACCTACTAGTAGGTGCCTTTCACCTTGGCAGCTTCCTTCTAGCCTCCTTTTACTTGGCTCTTAGAGCCTTAGGCCTTCTTTCACTAGCCACTTAGGAGCTTAGGCCTACCTACTATAAGTAGGTAGCTATCTCTGCCCTCTTGTAGCTCTCTATCTGCTATTCTATTTACTCCTTCTTAAATATATTAGCTTTCTAGATCGCTTCCTTTTGTGCTTGTAAAGTCTGCCTTACAGAGATTAACAATGTCTCTTTAACATATCAGATGTGCTAAGTTAGAGCAGTTAACTCTGCGGATGCTAGGAGCCTAACAGATTACAAAGTAAGAGTTAAGGAGAAAGAGAGTGCACCTCTTGCTATCTCTAACGTATACAGACAGTCCGTAGCAATGTTTAAAGAAGAGCTTACAGCAAAAGCCCTGCTAAAGCATAAACTCTAGGATTACAAGATTAAGCTCTAAGAAGGAAAGAACCTAACTTCTAAGAGCCTATATTAACTATTAGAGAAGGAACTTAAAATACTTCGCAAGTATATTATAGAGAACCTTAAGAAGGGATTTATTAGGAGATTAGAATTACTTGCAGAGTACCTAATTATATTTGTTTTAAAGAAGGATAGCAAGCTATAACCTTGCATTAACTTTAAGAAGCTTAATAATATTACTATTAAGAACTGCTACCTGCTCCTAAACATTACAGAGTTATAGGATTAACTAGCAGGAGCTTAGTACTTTACTATATTAGACTTAGGAGGAGCGTACAACCTTATCCACATAAAGAAAAGAGAAGAATAGAAAACAGCTTTTAGAACAAGATATAGACTTAACAAGTACCTTGTTATGCTATTTAGTCTAACAAATGCACTAGCTAAGTGCTAGGAGTTAGTTAACAACGTCCTTAGGGCACACCTTAACAGGATAGTAGTAGCATACTTAGACAACATCCTAGTGTACTTAAAGACACTAGAAGAGTACATTCAACACGTAACTAAAGTGCTAGAATGCCTAAGAAGAGTAGAACTACAACTAAAACCTAAAAAGTGCAACTAGCACTAAAAAGAAGTTAAATTCTTAAAGTATATTGTTGGACAATACAGAGTCAAGATTAGTCTAACAAAGGTAGAAGTAGTTAAATTATAGCTAACACTAAAGATAGTTAAATAGATTGAGGAATTCTTAGGATTTGTTAACTTTAATTAACGCTTTATTAAGGACTACTCTAAGATTGCAATCCTGCTAACAAAGCTTACGCAGAAGGATACACTATTTAAGTAAAGAAAAGAACAAGACAATATGTTTAAGGCACTTAAGCAGGCCTGTGTTGCACTACCTACGTTAATTATATTCACTAGTGGTAAACTAATGCGCATAGAGACTAACGCCTTAGATCTTACATTAGGCGCTTATATTACATAAGAAAAGAATAGACTATAGCATCCTATTGCGTATTACTTGCGCAAGTTCTTAGAACTAGAAGAACAATACAATGTACATAACAAAGAACTACTTACAATTATCTTAGCTCTAAAACACTAGAGACTATACGCTGAAAGCTGTTTAGAGCTTACTATCTATACTAACTACAAAAACCTAGTATACTTCACTACTACTAAGGCATTAAATAGACGTTAAGTACGTTGGTTTAAAATTCTTAGTTAGTATAAGTTTAAGATACTGTATACTCTAGGAAAAGACAACAGCAGAGCTAATGCGCTTAGTTAACGCTACAACCTTGCAGAAGAAAAGACAATTAATAAATTTGCAATATTAGCTGTTAACAAGAATAGATCCCTAGGACTATTGCAACAGCTTAACAATATAATGCAAATTAAGGCTAAGCAACATATACTGTTGCAAGTACTAAAGGAACTTTAAAAAGAAATGATAGCTAGTTATTATAACAATCCGCTGCACAGACACTCTAGAATAAGGCATACATTAGAACTTATTAATAGACACTATAAGTTTAAAATTATAAAAGACAAGATTGCAAAACACATAAAAAAATGTATTAACTACTAATAAAACAAGCATAGTATACACACAAAATACAGAGGAATATAGGTAATAGAGCTACTAATAGCCCTATAGACAAACATTATAATAGATCTTATTACATATCTACCTGTCTCTAAACACTAGGTTATAGAATATGCCTACAACGCAATCTTCATTGTAGTAAACAGATTTACTAAGTACGCTAAAATAATACCTTTTTATTGCAATTATACTACAGAGCAGTTAGCTTACATATTCTTAGACTAAGTAGTTAGGTACTACAGCATACTAGAATTAATTATTAGCAATTAAGATAAGCTCTTTACGTTAAATTACTAGACTACGCTGCTAGCAGCTATAGGTACTAAAAAGAAGCTATTAACCGCTTATTATCCACAAACAGATAGATAGACTAAAAGAACAAATTAGACTATAGAAATATACCTACAGATGTACAGCAACTAGCAGCAAAACAACTAGGTTTTGCTATTGCCTATAGCATAGATTGCGTACAACAACAAACTATTAAAAGTAATAGGCACAACACTATTCTTTACAAATTACAGGAGACACCTAAATCTCTTTACTAGAAGTTTAGATACAACAATCTAGACTAAATTAGCAATTGCCTTAGTAGCAAAACTAAAGGACGTATACTAGAAATTGTTAGAAAATATTATCTAAGCCTAAGAGCAAGCGATCTCTTATGTTAACTAGAAAATAAAAACAGCACCTTAGCTAAAAGAGGGGAATGAAGTCTATCTCCTCACAAAAAACCTTTAAACGCAAAGACTAACAAAAAAACTAGACTATATTAAGGTTAGACTATTTTTTATTTCTTAGTAGATAAGCTTAGTTAATTACAGACTTAATCTGCTAAAGGATGTAAAGATCTACCTAGTATTCTACATCTCCTTATTTAAACTAGCTAAACCTTAAACACCTATCTAGAAGAACCTCTATTATTAAGCTAACAGCAAAGATAAATAGGAAGTTAAAAGAATAGTAACATATAAAGGGAATAATTTATTTAGTTTAGAAAGACACAACAAAGAGGGGTATACAGCAAAAAGCATTAACTAAAACAAGCCTAATCCTTCTGCCTGTAGCACTAAAATCGTGACATATGTATTGCAATAAAAGTTTATTAAGAGCCTAGTAAACGCATCCTATGTGACGCTAGAGCCAGAGTGACTTAGTAAGTTAAACATTAAGTAACTTCTAATAAATCTAAGAGTCAATAGCGTACCTTAGTAGGCAGGTAAGACTTAACATCTACCTACTAGTTAGGGACTAGAATCTCTAGATTTGTAGGTTAGTAGGTTAAGAGGTTAGTGTCTACTAACTGTAGGCAACAACTCCTTAACTAGAAAATACTAGCCTATTTTGTAAGAGAGGCCTCTAGTGTACTAAAAGAGTTAATAACCTAGCTATAAGACTTTAATCCTGTGCCTATAACATTGTATACATCTACCTCTTTAACTGCTCTAAGCAACATGTTATTTAAAAGAATTCCTAATAAGAGATACTAGCTTCCTTTACATGCCCTAAGCCCTAGAATAACACTAAGACTTAGACTTCTCTAATACTAGCAGCGTAAAAGCATGCCCTAAGCATGCCTACTTAGTACTATTATGCCTATTAATAACAAGGCCCTATGGTAGGAATGTAGCATTAATTATATATAACCTCTTCTTATTAATAGCATCCTCTGCTGCTAGTTTAATATTAATAAAGTAATAAGGGTATATGTGTTTAGTTAGCACGTCTTATTAGCACTTGCTTTAACACCACTAGAGCAGGCTACCTAAGCTACAAGACAGAATAGGACTATTCTAGGTATTCTTTTTATAGGCTCCTTTAAAGGAGTAGGTTTGCTAGTCTTTAGAGAAGTAGAAACTGCGCAAGGCATAGAGTGGCTTAGGTTGTTACTTATAAGGTAGTTAATAGTTAGTTATTAACAATAGAGTTAAAGGTTGCTAGACATCTTGCGTATATTGTGAGTGTGAATAAATAGCACTACTACTATACAATTAAGTCTAGGGTCTGTAGAATAATAATAAATAGACATTATTGTTTAGAAGAATTAACTTCTGAGGAGTGTAAGGCGATACTATTGCTGTAATCGCTGTTGTTTATAGCACTGTTGCAAATGTATTAGACAAGTCTCCTCCTAAAATCTAGCTACAAAATTGAGACACAAAATAGCTAAGGGCTAGACTCTAACTACTATAATGTAAGGGCACTGCAGGCAGGCAAGAGATGGGACGAAACGTATAGTATTAGATAAGATAAGAGACAAATCCTTAGGAGTTAAGCCCCTAAGGATTTAGGGGAATATATACGTGTATATAGGCTCTAAGGGGTAACTGTAGTCGCTCTAAGGTGTTCCTAAGAGTTAGCATGCCTAAGGTAGAAAGCCTCTAATAATAGCCCCCCTCCTTCTTGTAGTCTATTCTAGACTGCTGAATTCTATATACTAATGCTTGCTAGTTTAAACTCTAAAAAAACCTCTAATGTAAGAGGAAAATAGTTAAGAGAAAGCTAGTTTGCTTATTAGTAGGTGCTTAAATCTATTAATTACGTTAGTACAAACAACTCTCTACAAGGTGCAGCTAGCACTAGTTTGCTGCTTGCTAGGTGACCTCACCTCTAGATTCCTTAGGATCAAAGACTCTAGAACCTATAGTCAAGACTATTAGGGAGTTAGGTAATAGTTTAGTAGATTACTAAATAAGTGTTTAGCTAGTACTGCCCTATAGGGTGTCCGCAGCCTCACCCTAGTCCCCTTAAGAATATAGTGCTCTTAGTCTAGTAGCCTTAACCTCTAGGAGCATAGTAAAAGAAGATACAGAACAAACTGTATAGTAGTTGTAGCAGGTTCTCCCTATAGGATACCTGTTGCTGCACTACAGTCTCTGCAGGGCACTGCTACTCTAAGTCCTAAGACTGTAGTTGCTAGGGAGCTAGTGTTAAGTGTAGTAACATGCTGCTCTAGGCTATTTTCTTAGTGTAACAACTTATCCCCTATAGGCTACTTAAGTGTCTAGGCCTTTTGTCTATAAGCTCTGCAGAGGCATTATTACCCTTAGTCTAAACAACTGCAGTTACTAGGAGCGTAGACTTGTTTGCTTAACTGCTACAGCAGTTTAGCTAGACATATTATTACCTTTACCTAAGAGGTACCCTGTGGGGTATCTAGTTAGTGCCTAGAGGTTGTCTGTCTCCTGTGTAAGTAGGCCCTAAGCGACACACTATATATAGGTAGCTTATTATAATAATATTAGGCGTTACCCTATACTTAGATTAATCCTATTATAGGAGTCTATCTGCTAATTGCGTAGTGTTAGCTATGCCTTTGTTATAAGTTTAGTTGTTGTTTGCTCTAGACTTAGAGCTTTGTAGACGTATAGCAATTGTCCTATTAGGCGTGCATTATTCCTTGCTAACTATATAAAGTTTTGGGCGTTTAACTACTTAGAAAGTAGGTAGTAAGGCAGCAGAACGTTAGTAGGGCAGTAGATAGAGGTAAGAGAGTTATAGTATATAAAGAGTAGATACCTTAACTTCTTCTTCCTTATCTGCACTCTACTTACACTCTACACACTTTCTACTCTACTTCTTTACTATTATGCCTCCCCCGCCTTCGCATATTAATAATGCTAAGTTGCTAGACTTTGTGTATGCATTGCCTAACAACATAGCTCTATAACCTTCCCTTACTTAGTTCTAGTGTTATAGGTGCGTAACTAAGCTGTCTACTAAGTCTAGCTCTAATCCTAATAGAACAATTAAGTTGTTTATACAGGTCTTTAGGCGTCCTAAGGGGTACTATATATGTAAGAATAACTTTAGCATGTGTTACAGATACTTAGGCAGTAACGCTAGTAGATGCGTTAAGGTAAGTCTAGAACTCTCCCTAGTGCCTGCCTAACGCTAATCTGTATAGATTGCGCCTTACTTCTGCTGCGCTATTAACATGCTCAACTTCCTTATTAAGCAAGCCAAACGCAAGACAAATAAGGAGACTACTTAACAAGGCAACGCTAGGACTAAAGAGGACGTCTTAACTGCAACTTAACACTACTAGCAGACTACTTTTAACTATGCTAAGGCCTGCTGTCTTAGTGCTGTAGCCTACAAGGCTACTGCCAACTATTGTGTAAAGGACTTAGGTTTAGGTCTAGTAGACTACAACAAAGCTTGTTAAGTTTTATATAAGCACAACCTTTAGCGCTTTAATGTAAGTTCTCTACTCCCTTGCTCTTATTACAGCTAACTTTGCATAGGCAGCCTTAGGTACTATTAGTTGGAAGGCAGCTTCTAATGTAGTTATTAACGTAGATATTAAGCGCGTGTTTTAGCAGGATAGTGCCGCTAAGAGTGCAGAGAAGCGTTAGTACTACTACAGCACTAATGTGCTTTCTACTAATAATGCTCTAGTTGCTTTCTTCTAGCAGTTGATAGTTTCTCTAACTAAGCCTACAGCTTAGAAGACTCCTAAGCGTTGTTGTAATAGCCTAGACTTCTAACCTAGCCCTACTAGAGGATTCTAAGGTCTTAGCTGCCTTTAGACTGTTTTTTAGGATAATGTGTAGCAATAGATTAAATACAAATAACTATATAAAAATCTATGCCTACTCTAATGCTCTTAAGACCCTTGTCCCCTACCTTAGATAGTTGCTAGGCCAATCTACAGCCTTAGGACAGTAACTCTAGGTTAATATATTGTCTACAGTTTTATAGTATAAGTATTATCCTAGGACTTCTTTAGGCAACCCCTCTTCTGCTAAGGCAGGTTTAGATTACTCTAACCTAACTAGGACTTAGCCTTGTGTTTGCGAATAGATTGCTGTGTTGCATTAGTTATTATCTTAAGGTACTCTTTAAGGATTTCCTTATAGTAGTTGAGGTTCTCTAGTAGCTCCTAGGTAGCTTCCTTATTTAGCTAACCTAGCCACTTCACTAGGTACTCTTGCCTATAGGCTTAAGCGTTATAGTGCTGTAGAATCTCTTTAACTTTATACCTCTCTGCTAGGAGAGTGTCTTCTAGGATCTGTGTAGGACCTAGCTAGAACCTCTTTTCTGTGAAGAGTTCCCTCTATAGTTTAAGTAATAATATATTAAACACTAGGTGCACTTTGTCTATTAATAGTAGTAGGTCTAGCTTATAAGCTAGCTTCCTAATCTTCTTCACGATGGTGAAGGGACCTAGGTAACAGGCGTTAAACTTCTTAGATAGTTAGCTAGTTGTTAGGTTCTTTGCTTAGAGTAGCACTTGCTTGCCTTTAGCAAAGTGTCTGTCTACCTGCTTAGTATTATACTAACAAGAATTGCTCTTCTAGGCATACTCTAAGCTACCCTTTACTACTACCTATAGGTTATGCCACTGCTCCAGCCATCTAATTACCTGCTAGCAAAGGTCTAGTGCCTTTCTACTATCTGCCTAGGTTTCTAGGGGATAGTGTAACTAGTGCTTATCTAGGACTCTATTAAAGCCCTAAGAGTTAATTCTATATGCTACCTTAATAGGAGATTCCCTATATACTAAGTAAGCCTTTAAGTTATATGCGTACTCTGCGTATAGTAATAAGCCTACCTAGTTGTCCTGTTAGTAGTTTATGTAGATACGCAGGTAGGTTTCTAACTCCTAGTTTTAGTATTCTGTCTGTCTGTTAGTCTGTAGGTAAAAGGCTGTACTAAGACAATAGTTAATCTTTAAATAATAGTAGATGTTAGACTAGAATTAGCTAGTAAACACTAACCTACAGTCTAATATTAGGGTATTAGAGGGACTATGTTTAAGAAAGCACTGCTTAAGCAGTAGTTTAGCTACCTTCTAGGACGTAACTGTCTTAGTTACAGGTAGATACTAGACATACTTGCTAAACCTATCTACTAGGACTAGAATTAAGTTATACTTATTTCCCTAGTTATCCTTTAACGTTAGTAGGTCTGTTACAAAGTCTAGGGAGTAATGCCGCTAGAGTGTATTAGGTACTAGGAGTAGGACTAGTAGCCCCTATAGCTTGTGCTTATAGATCTTATTTAGTTAGCATGCTACACAACGCTAAATATACTTATATACATCCTTCTTTAGGTTTAGCTAATAGTACTTTTATTTTAATAGCTAGGCAGTCTTCTTGCAGCTATAGTAACCTCTTATAGGGTTATTATAGTTCTTTGCAAGAATAGTTTAGCAAAGAGTTACATCTTAGGGAATCTACACTTTCCTACTCCTGCGTAGGATCCTACTAGAGTTAACTTCCTAGTAGTAGTAACCTGTAGCCGCTCTGCTTACTTCCTAACTTGTTAGCAACTTATAAGCAGCGTCCTGCTCCTAAACCTGTCTAATGTAGTTAGTTAGGTTTTCTAGGGTGTCTAGGGCGTATACAGATTCGCCTTGCGCAGCATTATTTACAAGGTAAGTAGGTAACCTAACTTGTCTGTTAAAGTTACAAAGGAGAGCCTCTGCAACATTAAATCTAGGTTTCTAAGCTTTAAATAATTTAGATTAACCCTAGCTGTTATAGCCTGTAGATAGCTAGTTAAGAGCTAAGGAAGATGCATCTCTAGTACCTATTAATAGGTAGAATTCCCTAGGGGCAGTTTTAGAGAGTTGCTAGGATCCTGCAGAACCCCTACTAGGGCTGCCTATTACCCTAGTTGCCTATTCAACGTTTTAAGCCTTAGACTTCTAGATAGTCTATATTTAAAGCTTTTGTTAGAGCATTAGTAGCATAGCATTATGTAGTGCCTACTGCTCCCTAATAACTAGTCCCTTTGCATAATCTAGACGCCTTAATAGGCTATCTGCAGGGTTCTCTAGTCTAAGCTTATACTTAACTTTAAAGTTGTATCTAGCTAGCTCCTCTGCCTAGCGTGCTTGCTTAGGGGAGAGCTCCTTTGTAGTTATAAAGTACCGCAGGTTGTTATAATTAGAGAGTACTTAGATCATTAACAGGGCATACTTAAGGTAATGTTGCTACTACCTAAACACCTTAACAATCGCAGCTAACTCCTTATTATAGGTGTGCTATCTAATTAATAGACCTTAGAACTTCCTGCTCTAGAACGCTACTAGCTTCTAGTGTTGTTCTGTTAATACTTCTAACAATTGTGGTTGCAGCAATATAGCAGCTATAGCGAAGTCCAACGCATTAGTAAGAACTATAATTAGCTTAGTAGGATTAAAGTGCTATAGCACAGGTGCTTTAGTAAACTTCTTTCTAATAGTAAAGAAGGCCTAGTGTACTTCCTCTAGCTAACTCTATAGTTTGTACTATCTTATTAGGCCCTTATAGGTTTTTGCTAGCGTTTTCTTCCCCCCCTTTGTTGTAGCGGAGCCTCCTAGCTCTAACTCCAGCTTCTAGGCGGAAGTTATATAGTCTACTAATAAGTAGACAATCCTAGAGTAGTTAAAGATAAATCTTTAGTAAAAGTTAGCAAAGCTAAGAAACACTTAGATGTCCTTATACCCCTTAGGCTCTAGCCACTCTTAGATTATTTGCACGTAGACAGGATCTATAACTACTCTACTAGGTGTAACAATAAAGCCTAGGAACTTAACTAACTTTGTTATAAATAAGCATTTGCTTACCTTGCAGAACAACCCCTATTCAACAAGTTAATCTAGAATCTCTTTAACATAGGCTTAATAATCCTCCTTGTGCTCTAAGTATATAAGTGTAACGGGCTAGGCCTAGGTGCTAGCTCCTCGGCGTACACTGCCTTGGCAGTACTCCAGCTTACACTCTTAGCATAGACTAGAGCCCCGCCACAGAGCTAAAGTGTCTAAAACAGGGTTATAAAAACTCTGCAACCTCTGCCCTAGAGGTTATTCTCTATCAAATCTATCTTGTATTCTACTAGCAAATTCCCTCAGAGGTCAGCTCCTTATAATTAGATTTAATCACTAAATAAGAATTAATAAGCGAAATGTACAACAACGCTGCTAGGCGTTTAGAAGAGTACAGCATTAAGCTATGCACTAGTAACAACAATTAATTAGACATTAGGATTAAACTCTAGAACCTTGCTACTATGTTAGTACCTAAAGAATAGCAGGAGGAGCTTCTAGCTCACGTACTAGAACGCCTAACTACCTACCTATTATAGGCAACCCTACCTAAGGCCACAGTAGCTATTACCAACAACAAGGCCTACCCTACAACAGACTCCAACTAGGACCTACAACAGGAGGACATAGGCAAAACTATACAAAGGCTAGTTAAAGCTTAAGTCTAAGCCTACGTTGCGTCTATAGGATTGCTAAACTACAGTGCAACACCCTCTACCTCTATACAAATAGTTAACAACAGACTAAGCAAGACTATAAAGTTACCTAACGTAGGCAAGTTTAGTAGTAACTAACAAGCGTATTAGACGTTTAAGTCTTAGATAAAGGA
>SATY01000568.1:0-22702 GCA_004335155.1 Ascochyta viciae
CCTTTGATGTTGATGTTGATGTTGATGATGATGATGATGATGATGATGATGATGATGATGATGATGTGGCAGATTTAGATGCTGTCCCGGTGATGGACGCCAACGTCGAAGACATCACAGCGAAGACGACAGATCTTGAATTAGACGAGACAGACACAGATCTAGAAAGCAAACCAGAGAACAAAAAGCCATCTTCGACCCCCCACGACACACCCAACCCCACAAAGGCCCCAGAAGAGGAAGAAGAAGGCGACAACGACGACGATGACGAATATGCCACTCGCTCCGATATCGAAGCCCGCCTCGTCGGTCTCGCACCCCCATCTACTTCTCTCCCACAACGAGGCACCGAAACACCTGATACCGACAGCGCCGAAGCACAGGGACCAAAGCTAGGCGCCGCAGCCAAGAAGCGAGCAAAGAAAGCCGCAAAGCAAGCCGAGACCGAGTCAGCTAGTGGTGAGAACAAATGCATGGGGTGTGATGCCTCTTTCCCCTCCAAGACGAGGCTGCACGACCACATAAAAAGCAATCCCAAACACGCGGCGCTGAAAACGACAGCAAAGCCAGGAGGCAAGAGAGGGAAGAAGAAATAGATAAATGAATAGAGGGATGAGTATAGTATGAGTTATGATTTATGAGCTGCATTTGCGTAGATATATCAACACCTTGAGTCAGAGAGGGATGCATTGGGAGAGGCGTCGAATTTTGTGAGCTGGCATATGTGCTGTGGTAGTCACATCGGTTGTTTGTCCTGAATACGTGCTGTCGAGTGCAAAGGTTGGTGCTTGGGTGTTGTGCGAAATACCTCAACCAACCCTTAACACGCCTGTGCCTTTACCTACACTACACAACGCGATTGCATAGGTCTAAGGATAGCTAAATAGAAGTGGTTTTACGCATACAGTCTTATTTTCTAGGCAGGACTACCATATCTATATCACATAAATACGTTGCGACCAGCCGTTGACGATAAGAGCCAGAGTAACAACACCAGACGTCAACCTCTCTTTCCCAAACCGCTGTAGAGTCTTGGCCACGCTGTTCAGCTAAGAATAGGCCTCGTGTCTTGTAAGCAATTGTTGCAGGAGGGCTTAGTTCGCTTAAGTATCGGTGTCCGCGAAGCCACTCACACCATGCCGCATGTGGAAAGAAGAAATGCAGCCCGTCAGCACGTATGTAAGGCTGTCAGCATGCGGCTGAGCAAAAGGGAGACATATGCTAAAGTATAAGAAAGCAACGAGTACAACGGCTCTGTCAACACGCGCACTCAATTTGGTGAACATCACAAAGGATATAGTTTCGACATGGCGGCGAATTCGTACTACAATGGAAACACTCCAGTGGTGCACGAGCAGGAACAACACCTTCTTGCACACTCTGTGCCCCCAAGCCGTCATCAGTCTAACCAATCACCGCCTCTGAAACCACTGCATCTTGCGGCACAAACCAACTACCAACATGGCCAAGCTAGCTTTGAGAAGTTCGAAGACCTTCAGCACGCACAACAAGAAGATGCAGTACGGCCATTGCCTCAAATATAGCAACCAAGACTAACGGATCCAGCACCTCAAAGCACGAATCCGCCGCTTCCGCATCCTATCCCGTGTGCTCAGCTTTGTAATCTCCATCGGCGTCCTGGCCCCCATCACCATGACCCTGACCAAATTCCTGCACACGCAGAACGTCTACCACAACGTCAGCCACTCAGACGGCACAACCGTGTCGCGCACCGCCTGGGCCAAAGACTCCAAAGTATGGCCCACGTATTCCTACTTCGGCATCGCAGCCATCTCGGTGATATTGAATTTCAGCACAATCTTCAGCTACAGATTCGGTGTCAGCAAAGCGAATTCTTTTTCCTACATCACCTCGATATTCAGCTGGGCCGTCATGCTGGGTAACCTGGTCGTGTGGAGCGTCGCTGCGGGCGTGTACCGCAGCGAAAAAGACAAGCACGGCAAGAGCAATGATCTCTGGGGATGGACGTGCAGTCCCGGTGCGAGGGCGATTCAGAAGGATTTTGCTGGCGAGATTGATTTCAACCGGTTCTGCAACGTGCAGAGTGCGAGTTGGTATGTTGGGTTGGTGCAGGTCGCGGCGAGTTTGTTGACAGTGGTGGTTTACGTGTTGGTGTTTAGGAGGAGGGAGAGCAAAAGGAGGGTTCAGCGGTTGTCAGTGCTGGCGCAGTGAGCGTGTGCTAGTGCTTGCTGAAGCTGTGAGGAGGAATAAGTTGTTCGATGTCAAAGGTAAGGCAAACACGACGCCTTTTAAATGCTGGCATATCCTTCATATCACTTGAAGAAATCTGAATGCCACGCTTCTACGTACCTTTTTACCTTCATCAGATTCCTGGAAGAACTGTAGATGCAAATGGAACGCAGTGTAATCTTAGTTGACAGATACTGCACATCCAACACTCCTTGGCGGATGGAAGACATCAATCTTCAGCTAAGCAAACAAACGCCCGCACTGCCGCTCTTCCTCGTGCCGAGAGAAATCCACTTCATGAACAGCGTCCTAGGCTAAAGTTATATTGCTGTGCGCCGCGAACCATCACTTGCGAGAAATCATTATGCCAACGTCTGTTGAAGAAAGACAGACCTCGCATTGTTGTGTCGGACGTTAGCTGCGACACCTTTCGCTCCAACGTACTAGCTAAGCCGGCGAAGACGGTTTATCGAGCACTGCGAGAAGTGTCGTGAAATGTAGTACTGAGCTGATGTTTCGAGATTGAACGACAAAGCTCTAGATACCAAAGTGTGGGGCCGCGGGACTACTGGCTTTTTTTCCGTGGCAAAAGCTTGATCGATTGGCAAGAGCTTGTTAGCGGCAGTGCGGGCTTCGTAGCAAACTAGGTTCTCCCCGCGAACTTCCCATTTGATAGGTCTACTGGATGCTCAGCTCGCCGCTCTCTTCATGGATCCAGATCCAGATGCATTATCGTTTTGCGCGATATCCGTAATGTCCTGCCATCTCGACTCGGATCACAACGAAATCACTAGCAGGGTCTAAGCGACCACTGGCGCGCAATAGAAGAAGTTTCTTCCCCTTATAACTCCTCTTTCCGTTGTTTGTTCTGATCTCTCCACCTTTCTTTTTCGCGTCGCAACTCGATGGCTGCTAACGACCCTGGTCTCGCGCCTCTCAGCGCGCCGGCCGAAGACCCCATCAAAGGCGCTGTTGACGTTCCTATCGATACTGAGACACCAGTTGCGCCTGATCAATTCGACCCCAAATACGAGACGACCAGGAAGGAGATATGGGCGTATTACTCCTACTATGTTGGCGACAATGGACTCACCCTTTTCAATTTCGGCCCTACAGCTTTCCAAAACCTGATGTACCAAGCTGCTGGAGACTCTGAGATACTCCATTTCATGGGAAGAGACAGGACAATCAATAGCATTGTTCTTTTGTGCAATGGCATCAGTTTTGCTATCCAGATTGTGGTTTTTCTCATCCTGGGTTCCTTCGCGGATTTCGGCACATGGCGACCTAACATTCTGATCGTGTTGTCCATCATCGCTTTCGGTATCGGCTTTGGTTGGCTGGGCGTGCATACTGAGCAAGACTGGCATATCGGTGTCGGGCTCTACATCGTTGGCCTCATCGCTTACCAAACTACCATAACGTTTTGGACCGCCGCGTTTCCAGGCCTGGCGAGGAACACTAAAACCTTACGAATCAAGGCTGATGAGTTCGCCGATGGGCGGATCACTCGTGCGGAGTACGACTTCGCAGACATGATGGAGAGAAACAAGCTCTCCAACACAGCCTTCTACGTACAGTCCGTGTTTGAAATCGCCATCCTGGCTGTCATCGTGGGTATCATGTTTGGCTTGCACGTCAACGACAGCGAAGCGAACAACAACTGGGGCCTCTCTGTGCTCATCGCTTTCGCTACGGGCGTTTGGATTCTGTGTGCTATTCCGTGGTTCGTTCTGGAAAAGAGACGTCCTGGCCAAGATCCCGGGCGAACGAACATCATCCTTGCAGGATTCAAACAGCTCGGATACGCGATGAGCCAGATTTGGCAGCTGCGTCAGAGTCTGGCATATCTTGTTGGCTATTTCCTGCTTGGCGACAGTCTCAACACAACCGTGACAGTGATCGGAACACTGCAAAACGAAATCGTGGCGTACAACAGCTTGCAACTCACCTACCTCCTCATCGTGGGTATCGCTGCGCAGGCTGTTGGTATTGGAGCATTCTGGCAAATTCAAAAGCGCTACGGACTGTCCACGAAAACCATGTTCATGGTCGTTGCTGTCTGTATTGTGTTACTAGATGGCTGGGGAATGATCGGAATCTGGACCCAGTCCTTTGGCTTCCACAAGACCTGGGAGGTTTGGATGTATCAAGCATTCTACGGCCTGCTTGTCTGTCCATGGTACAGCTACTCACAGACCATGATCAGTGAAGTGACACCACGCGGCAAAGAATTCTTGTTCTTCAGTTTGTTTTCTATTGTTGGCAAGACGAGTGCGTTCATCGGTCCATTGGTGAGCAGCGCCATCATCGATGATACTGGGAACAACAGCAGCCCATTTTACTTCCTATTCGCATTGAGTTTAGTCAGCTGCGCATGGCTCTATTTCTTTGTGGATGTTGATAAGAGTAGAGTGGAACAGCAGGACTTTTTGGAAAAGGAGCAGAGTGGTAAAGCAGAGGTAGTCAGAGTTTGAGATTCAGTCTGTAGCGAGATACCCATATTACACAGTTTATTCACCTCAACACAGAAGTCGTGCCTTACTCATCGGGGTGTACGATCGAACTAAGCAGCGTTCTGCTTTGTCGAACTTGCATAGAGCGGGCCCTGGGAAGATCCAGCAACACGACAGAAGTCAGCTTCACTCTCGCTTTCGACACTTGTATCCTCTTCCGATGTGTCGCCGGCTTCCGAGACAGCTGCACTATGCAGAGTCGTCTCAGGCATGTCGATTATCTCTTCGAGGTTCGCGCCCGCAAAGCTTTGATACTGTTTATCTTCCTCGAGCATAGTGTCCCATGCTGCTTGCTCGATACGGTCAAGCTCAGCTCTCCGTGCAGCTATCTCTTTACGCTTGTCCATGTACTGAGATTCCAAGAAGTCCTTGTTGCGTCCAAACTCCTCTACTATCAAATGCGTTTCTCTTCGCAGCCGAGACAGTTGTCGAGCGCACGACTCATCTGCAAGGAGAACAGTAAGGGCCTCTGCATCAGCCAAAAACAGCTCAGTCCTTCCGGTTGTAACTCGAAGACGATGAACTGCAGTGTGCCTGATCTGGGCTATCGAACTTAACAGGTCTGGGAAAGGTTTTCCAAGCCCTGCCATACGTTCGGTATCGAATAGATCCCCTTTCGACCGAAACAAATCCATCCAAACATTGAGCTCCACACAGTCTGGACTGTCCCAAACTTGCTTTTGCAGCTCATGGGACATCATTCTCCCCCCAAAGTCGAAGCATGAATGCTCTAAAATATCTTGCACCCTACTCAGCAGCCGACGCTGGCTTTTCATAGGCAGATACAGTGGGTAAAGAGAACGCGCCTTGAAATTTTCCGGAAGAAGAGGCCTCAGATCGGCAGGAGACGTTAACACAGCTGCAGACGTCAGATTCTGGGATCAAATTTTCTCAGACATTTACCTGCTTGCTTTCCTTTGTCCCGGTGGGCGGTGGCCTCCGCATCGAGGACCTTTGGACAGCTTCGCTCTTCCTGCTTTACGGTGACTTCTCTGGTTTTATCTGCTTCGAATTTTGCTGTCTCAGGGTCTGAGACAGCTTGTTCTGCATCGTGTGTGGAAGGAATGTCGTAGACCTCTGGAAAATGTATCTTTGCGTTCAAAGTAGATGCGAAAGCATTCCTTTTGAGAAGTGCTTTGACAATCTCGCCAATTTGATCAATGTTGTGCCCCTCGGTCAACGCTCGTATCTCCTCGTTCTCGCTCTGATACTTCCGAATCTTCTTCCTAATGCTCTTGTCACTTTGCGGTTGCTTATCTGGGCCTTTGAACGCGTTTTTGAACGCCAGGTATACTAGTCTTTTACAAGGAGATATCTTCGCCATGTCGTAGCTGCTGAAAAGGAATGCGCTGTTAAAAACTAGGGTTGGTTGTGCTTGCTGAGCTGTCGTGTTTTGGAGCGCAGAAGACACTGTATCCCTCACGCTAGAACCAAAGCATCATCAAGCCAGATTTCTGGTGCAACATGAGTTATAGTCGTCGCTGATATATGCTGGTTTCTCGGATTTCAGCAACGCTGCTGTATCCTTCTGGGTAAGTTCCTGAGCGACTAGCGATGTAAGCTGACACCAGGACAGAGCTATGTGCCGTACGTCAGCCTTGCTATAACAAGAAACAATTGCGTTTGCAATGTTGACACGAACGTTCGGATGTTCTGAGAGGCTGTAGAATTTGCTTTAGGGTCTTCGGTACGGCAGAAACGTCAATACCCAATGTGAATCCAGCAGCTAACTCGTGCCAACGGCGATACTGCACAACCGGGGATATATCATTCGCAATGTTTCTATCGATGTTAGAAAATAACAGCAATTAGTCGACAAAGGCTCTCTCCGTAGTACCCAGCATTAGAGGACTGGCTTCTGATCGATAGCTTTTGCAAACGGTGCTCGACACCGAGTTGAGAGTGAATGAAAGGGCTGTGCAGCGATCGATAAGATGAGAGGTTCTTGCGATGCTTGCGATCATACGAGACAGTTAGATAAGATGGTAAGAGGAATTGATGTGTCCAGCGAACCAAAGCTGCCTTCGAGATATGCTGGTTCGCTCACGTGCTGAGCTGACTACCATTTCCAGGGACGTCTTTACAACGACCAAACCTCCAAATTACGATATCTCGCAATCAAAGGCTGCATGCCACGGAATGCGATCCTCCCCTCTCTTACAACCGGCCCGGTGTTTGTCTCGGTATCATCAAACTTGAAGATCTCCAGCCCGTTAATGTAGAAGCTCGCCTCTCTCTTATCCTTCACAACCGTAATGTTATAGTACGCACCCTGCGTATCAGCAACATCAGGAATCGGATCCGCGCCCTGCGCAACCAAGTTGAATCCTGGACTCTTCCTCAAATTCGCGACATGGAATGCTCTCTCCTCAGGCCACCTCCTGCGGAAGTAGCTTGCGTGCAGCAGCCGAATGTCGCTGGAGTGGTATTGCGGATAGCTTCCATTTCGCGGCTTAAGGCTGGGATCGAAGACGCTTCCACCAGAGACTGACGTTGCGCCGAAGAAGAACATAGCCAGTCCCGGTTCTTGAATAGGCTGAAAGTCCCAGGAGATCCTGATCTGATCGGGGAAAATCTCAGGCAGCCAGTAGACGAAGTAATCGTCGATCTTGCCAGCGCCACCGAGCGTGAGCGTGTTGTTTGTTACATTGGCGGTGACGGGACCTTCGGCAACCCACGACGAGATTGCGGCGCTGCTGTTGAAAGTGTTGCGGTAGAGGAGCTTCTCGGCGACCGCGCCGCTAGCGGCGACAGAGATGAGGGAGAGCAGTGACAGATGCATGATCGGCGCAGTAATCATGTCGTATCCGTGAAGCTGTCACAAAATGACAAACGTCTACCGTTTACGAATGCAGGGCCTTCCACGTGTATCCGGCAGAGCGGTTGCCTTTAACCATTTCGCCTGCTGTTGCGACATCCGGAGATGCCATGTGCTAAGCAATTTCAAGCAAGAGCTTCATCTCCGTTGCTGCTGCATGCTGACAAGAAGAGGAACAACTTTGGTTCTTTAGGCTGGGCAGCCGGTGCTGCGATGTTGCAATCGACCGGGATGAGTGCATCACCCAACGTTCGGGTCGACCTGCACGTTCTGCTGCAAAGTGAGCACACATAAGCTGCTGAGCACGTGAAACGGGACGTCTAGTCGTATTCTTCGTTCTCGCTAGAATTTGACCGAGCCGTCCCGTCGATCGGGGCTTCCACCTATCACCGCTGTCATTAAAGCTTGTGTGGAAGCAAAAGACTAGCCTCTTGCTCCGCGAATAAGTAGGTATATACCGCGACAGCTTGCGAGTCATGGCAAGCCGAAATCGCTTTTCACACCTGCTGCGGCAACTCTGGCGGTGCTGCGCGATTATTGGCAAATGCCTAGTCACCACACAGTATGCGGTGCAATGACTTTTTCCTCGCATTTCATGAGTCGTTGTTAGAATGCCTGAGGTACGGCGCAAATAGATGAATCATGAGGTGTGGTGGAGTGTGGTATTCTGGATTCTGGGGAACTTGACATGCTCCATTACTAAAATACGATGCGGTGCGATAACGCTAATAACGACACGAGAGGACACAAACTATTCTTTGGTTCGGATTTCTGCAGATTGCAACTCAAACGAGTCATTGTCTTCAGGCCTCCAGAATCGCTTATCGCCCTTGATGGCGCGAATGAACCACGGCTGGTTGCGGGCAGAATCAGCGCGGACTGGTGTTCGATTAGCATTGTTGTGGCGAATTGGAAGGCAAAGAAGTTAGACTTACAGCTCCAGTACTCCTTGTTGTCATAGTCAGGAGGTAGAAGACGACCGTTGGAGATCGCACCAAGGGCCCAAGTGACCGTGTTGATGATGGCATAGCACATGATACCGGCAACCAGACCGTACGCGATGGAGTACGAGAAGGGCATGAACATGAGAGTGACGAACGCTGGGATGGAATCTCCAGGGTAGTTCCAGTTGATTGCAGTCATACCGCGCATCATCATGCAGCCAACGAGGATCAAAGCACCACCAGTCGCCCAAGGAGGGATCGAAGCGAAGATGGGAGCAAAGAACAGCGAGATAAAGAAGCAGATGCCAGTAGTCATGGCTGTCAAGCCAGTGCGACCACCTTCCTGGATACCAGAACCAGATTCGACGAAAGCAGTGACAGGCGAGGAACCGAAAAGAGAGCCAATGGAGATGGCAACGGCGTCAGCACAGTAGGCGATAGTGCTCTTGGGGAAGTCACCAGTGTCTGGATCAACAACACCGGAGAAGCGGGCCATGGAGTACAGGGTACCAGTAGCGTCGAGGATGTCGACGTACAACATGGTAAAGACGGCAAGGATGAACTGGCCTGCGACGTCACCTTCAATGGTAGAGAGGGTCCAGTCCTGAACAGCCAAGATCCTCTGGATGGGGTGGAAAGCGACAACATTCTTGAAGAACTCGAATCGGCTGTCGCCAATCTCGGTACGAGGAAAGTATGTGATAGAGGTGTCGCGAGGCCAAGAGAAGATAGACACGAGAGCAATACCAACGATCATGGCACCGCGGACCTTGTAGGTCATGAGCAGCGCAGTCAGGACTCCGCCAACCATGAACCCGAGCCACATTGTCGGCGAGGTCGCCTTGTGCGAGAGACAGGCGCCAGTGTCGGGGTCAAGATACTGGGTAGGGCAGCCTCCAAGCTCGAGAGGGGTGGCTTTGGAACCAGTGATGGCGCCAATACCAGCAGAATAGGATAGTCCAATCAAGGTGAGGAAAAGCCCAATACCAGCACCACAAGCCACTTTGATGGAGGCAGGGATGATGCGAGCAAGCCACTGACGGATACCGAGAAGAGACAGAGCAATGAAGATGAAGCCTTCGACAAACACTGCCATCATGGCAACACGGTAGTTGATCGGTCCAGTTCCGTGGAATCCAACAATCTGGTAGGCCAGGTAGGCATTCAGACCCATGGCGGGTGCGACAGCAACGGGGAGATTGGAGCTGATACCCATGAGGAAGGATCCAAGAGCAGCGATTGCAGCCGTGGCAGTGACGAGATCCCGGTTGACCTCAACCAGACACAAGTTGTAATCTCTATCCTTGAGACAAGTGGGATCTACTGTATCGTTACAGACACAAGTGGCACCCGAATCCGTGAGTACAGATGCCTAGAGGTGGTGGATCAGCCGCTGTCAGAAAGGCTATCTGAGACAGCTACTCACATTGACAGCAATGATGTATGCCATGGTAAAGAAGGTTGTCAGACCAGCTCGCAGCTCAGTGGTGAACCTCGCGCCCTTGATTTCATTGGGCTGTGGTAGTCAGTATTGCTTCTCGTGCTCAGAAGGGTGAGCAGACTTACATGACCAGATCCCTCAAGATGGAAGTACCGCCCCACAACGGAGCCTGACACAATGTCGTTTGTCCTGGCCTTAAGCGCAGCGAAACCCATGGTTGCAGATGTGAAGTAGCAAACAAGGACAAAAGATACGGTATGCTTCAAGCAAGCAGATGGCACAACCCCAAGAGGGTAGACGAGCACTGTACTTAAAAGGTCGGTTTGACACCTCGCCCAACTAGTCGTAGCATCGACGAGTAATGTCGGGTGTACTCCTTTTGGAGAGTTGAGACTCTGCTTGCTCCAACGTACATGACAGTTGTGCACGTACCCGCGGCCTGCAAGCCGTGGTTCTTTTAGTGGCTTGTTCTACATGAGGCTGCTGGGATGGAAGGTTTCACTAATACACGGCGCACCAGGCCCCTTTACCTCATCGCGTAGACAAAGCCCGCACGACCGGCTTATCTCTACCGAGATGGCGCGATTGAATTGGGGTCCCGCTGGTCCACCGTTTTGGGCGATCGTGTGCGCCCACGGTGCTGGTTCGGTAGGGCGATGGTCAGTAGGACGATCAGTTTGTTGCGCAAGGCAACGACCAAGTGCGCTGTGCTTGAGTTGGCACAATCGAGTGTTTGCTACGACTGATGCTCTCATGTCCATGTTAGCATGCCAAACGTGTTCGAGACAGCCGTGACGGGCAGGATTGCCAGCATGAAGGTATGCTCGGAGACGATGAATGAATCAGACTGGTGTGGACAAGGAAGAGGGCCCGTGCAGACGGCCCAGAAGAGACGCGCATGCAGTCTACCAAGAGGGCCCGTACAGAACGCCACTCAGGCACCAAGTAGCAGCGGTGCCTTGTGAGGCCCCCCGCGATGCATTACTGGGCGGAGCGAGTAGAAGCGTGCATTCACAGACATTGGCCAATGTTCTTCTGGAAGGTGGCAGCAAGGCGGGCCAGGAAGCTAGGCCCAAGCGCAAAGGTACCGAGCTGTGGGCGCCGTTGGTGTTGTTGAGTCGGCGGGCGATGGAAGAAGTGGGTGAAAGTGGTGCTGCCGCCGAAGATACTCTTCTCACGACGGTCCTGGCACATTGAGCTGGTCTGTGCAACTCCACCGGTTCGCCTCGCGGGAGCGGGACCAGTCTCCGAATCATCCTCTGCGCGCCTGACTGGCTGCCGCCGCCCGTCGTCGACAGCCATTGGGAGCCGTGTAGAGTCAGGGTCCCTGCTAGCCAATGCGATGCAGCAACGTGCGTCCCAGGAAGGCCCACGGGCAGAGTTCCTACTGACCCCTTCAGCATGATTTCCTCGAGTCCACGGAGCGCGACGCCCATCGTATCGATGCTAGCCATGTTGGGCGCACATTGTACGCGAGCACAGAGTCAGTCGCTCCGGGCGCCGTGTGCAGCGTTGTGATATCATCCGTGTGATTCCATCCATGTGTGCAACACATGTGCAATCCTCGTGCTCTCTGGTGTGGTATATGTTGATAGTCAAGATCGCATCCCGCCATCGCTAGGCCCAAAACCCCATTCACTGCCGTCGATCGCTCACTGACAAAATGTTCCCAACTTTCGACGTTCCTCCCCAGCATGCCGAGACGGTAGGAGCTCGCAAGCACAGAAAGGCAAAGGAGGAGGAGACTGCCAGACGCTCCTCGACCGCCACATCACAGTCGTCAGGGAGTAATCGAAGCGTGAGGGCCGAATCCAGCCCCTCTTCTAACAAGAAGGGTGGTGGATTTGGCTGGTTTGGCAAAAGCAAAGGCGTTCAAGAGATACCAAAGGTCCCCTCTCTGAAGAACAAGATCTCAGAGCCTTCTCCACCGCCGCCGCCGCCGCCTGCGCCTGCAGCTATTGCTGCTCCTGATGCTGCTGCTTCCTCCCCACTACAAGAGACGCCGTCGCCAGTTGTCAGCTCTCTCACCAGCGAGCTTGCACCCCAAACCTCAGACAGACGCCCATCACAACGTTCCAACCCAGATCTCCAGTACCAACATCAGCAACGATTCCATGTTCCACCACCGCTGCAATCACTTCCTCCTCCACCCACAAGCGCTCTTCCACAGCTGCCATCCCCTGGTCTGAGTTCACGAGGTACGTGCATAAATCCCCTGTCCTCGTCTTATCTTGCGATCTGCAAACGATGGGATCATCACGATCGTACCCCAACGCTCATCGCGCAACATCTGTGCTTTTTCCCAAGGGCTCGGGATATGATCAGCGTTGTTAAGCATGCGGCTATCACGAGTCAAATACGTTGTGGTTGTGCCTCAGCTAACACCCACCACAGGAAGGATCGACACGGGGCGTCCCTTGCACGATGCTGATCGCGTCAAGTCAACCTACTCCACCCTCTCACATAACTCCTACAGCACGACGACTACTTCGTCAGCCCGCACTGGATTCTCCAACCAGAGCATCTTTTCCAATCCTCCTCGTCGCCACGATGATGTTCTTTCAGAGGACAGTTGCTATGGTGATGATCACTCTCCGCTCTCCAAGACACCCTCACCCATGACCCCACCCACCTTCGTCGACAACAGGAAGCCACCTCCAATCCGACAGCATTCTGACCCTGCGTATGCAAACAACGTACAGATGGAGCCTGTTGAGCCGCGATCTGGTAGCCGTACGAGCGATGGCCCCACCAAAGCTGCTCAAGGGCCTTTTGCTCGCGCGCTGGGCAAGATGGAGAGCGCTGGCGCTCGCATTGTCTCTGCACGATTGAGCGAAGAATGGGAGGGTCTCGACGATGACGACGAGAGCCTCCAAGAAGTCGTCTTTGAGAAACGCCTCTGGGCCTTGACAGCGTACCAACGCTTGACACAAAACAAGCAGCTTCAGTCACCTGCCCACGACGTACTGGCAAACAGCCGGCCAGCCGACCAGAGAAGGGTACTGCATCTCCATGGCAATCTCGCCGACGGCTGGGTTCTCGCAACGCGCTACCCTGCAGCGACTGTATACACGCTCTCGTCAGCCAATACCTCGAATCTTCCAACGTCGCACCCAGCACCATTGAACCATCACTCCCTCTTCTCTCCGTCAATTTCATCGGCAATGCCGTTCCCAGACAATTACTTCGATGTTGTCGTCTCGCGGTTTGTCTCCACGTCCCTGCGCAACGATGAGTGGGCACGCTCCTTCTTTGACTGCATGCGTGTGCTCAAGCCAGGAGGTTCGATCGAGATTCTTTCTGTAGATGCCCACATGAACGGTGAAGGGCCACAGCTACAGAACTGGGTCGACGAGCACATCACTTGTAGGCTCGAGGCTCACAACATCAGCATGGTCCCATCTGAGAGTGTCCTCGATACCATGGAAATCGTTGGTCTGGAGAACATCCGCCGTGCGAGAGTGGCACTTCCTGCATACCTTGGCTCTCCCAAGGCAGTAGCCAAAGCAGCACCTAGCAGCAATGGTCTTTCAACTCCATCACCGCAAGATGTCGTCGATGCAAGCCGCATGATGGCCTACTTGGGCCGCCACTTTTACCAGGACCTCTACGGGAAGTTCGTACGCCTGTCTCAGGGAGAAGAATGGTTCTGGTCTAGAAAGGACATTCGAGATGAGTGCGAGAGGTATCAGACGAAGATGGTCCTCACCATTGCATGCGCCCAAAAGCCTGGTGCGGCTGTAGGGACCGAAAGCTACCTCAACATTTGATGGAAGCCTCGTTCATTATTCCAACTCTTTCATTTCTCTGCTTGCTATGCGTAGGATCGGGGTTAAAATTTCCTATTGTTGTACGCTGCTTGACACGCTCGATTTGCATTTCTACATGATACCACTTATAGACAGACTTCTCTTACATTGTCACGCTACCCATGTTCAGGGTACACATTTACTCAGAGACCACTTTAATTTGACGAAGTCTCAAACCTATCTAAGCATGCTGCATGCACTACTTCAGAACTCACCGCGTGCTCTACTGCATGCTCTAGACTACTATCAAATACATGATCTGGTACGTTCACTACCATGCGCCTCCTGTTACACTATCTATCGACAACCACTTCTCGCTATTTCAGCCTCCTGCTGTTACGCAGCCCGTATTAGGCGTGTCTGGAAAAGACCCGTGTCTGGAAAAGACATGATTTTTCCAGAGAAAACTCCAGTGCCTTTTCCAACAATGCCCTGCATGACCAACTTTGCTTAGCGCGAGGCGTCTGCACGTCGGAGGGTTCTGCGGACGGCGCAGCGGGAATCCTCCCATTGGTGCGGACACAACCCTTTCCGAACGCAGCAAGGATCTGCTCTACTGGAGTGTAGGGGCTGGGCTACAACCCGGCGCAAGCCCAAGTCAACCCACTTTGGGCTTGGATAGAAATTCAGTCGCGATGTAGTCCCAAGCCTCTTTTCGTTTTCGGTGCTCGCTACGGCACAACCGCACAAGTACTCTGCATGTCTGAGCCGTCTCTCCGATCCGGTGAAGGCGTGCTCAGGCCGTTGGAGGGACTCGTACACGGTATCTGCTGTGGTAAACGGAGAAGTGCCGAGCTGTGGAGATGAGGCACGGCAGAGTACGGTACTTGCCATGCCTGAGTCGAGTCCATGGACGTAGAGATAACATGTGAGACTTGAAGTGCTTTGGATTTGACATCTCATGGCTGAGCGCTGGAAGTGGACTTCAGTCCATCGAAGTGTTCAGCAAGGCGGAGTCAACTCCAACATCCTGCAGCTCAGCTCCATGCCGGAGCCCATAAACGTCAAACATACCAGCAGAACTTGGCTTACCCACATGCACGTATACATGCATACACGCAAGTCCGACTGCACATATGCATGTACCTTTCCATGGTTCAGGGTTCGTATAATCCAGCCTCAGCTTGGAATCTTAGAGAACCGTTAGGTTCCTGCACTCTTCAGGGTACGATAGAGTTTCGCAAAGGCTCCGACAAGCTGGCCTTGGGAACTGGGCAGAGAATGCATAACGCTTCAGGCGTGCAGCTGGAACCGGATCTAGATTGTGAAACTACAGCTCACCACTCGTAATTCTCCTATCGATGTCAATATCGGCATCGATACCAAATCGTGGTGTTGTCTTAGCATGAAAGGTATCGGTTTGGATGTGGACGTTGGGAAAGGCGGAGGCGGAGGGTTTTGTAAACTTTGTGCGTTTCAAATGGCGAGAGCGAGAGCGGTGATCTGAACGTTGGGCTTCGGAATTTAACACATGATCGTTGGGTTGTCAGCCCTGATGCCTGATGCCTGCTTGTATCGTTGTGTTTCATTTTCTGCTTCAGCGTAGAAAGCATTTCCTTGAATCTCTTTCGTTTTGGAACAATTCTTCGCGCCTTGCTTCATGCACTGCTTCATGCCCGAGCGTCGACTTCACATCTCGATCTTATCATTTCCCTCCCTGGGGATGATTTCAGTACCTTTCATGTGCCTTGGGCTTTTGAAAGGATACTTCTTCCATCGCACTCATGTCTGTGCAAAGGTGCTACGTGATACGTCCCTCCTCAGGCAAAGACACATGTTCCAGACGGGTGCGAAGAGGCGTAGAGATGCACAAACCCAACACCTGTCATGATCTCTCAATTGGTCCATGGAACCTCAACCTATAAACTGATCGTCCTTCTGTCCTTACATCGTTACCACTTGCTGTGAGTCGCTGTAGATGAGTTGTCTGCGAGGAGTTGATTATCGTAGTATAGATGGATATCTAGCCATTGCAGTTGCATGTTGTTTAAGAAGAGAATAAGGCTTTGTAATCAACGAATTGATGATGCAAAAACTGTCAGTTGAAAGGCAGGTCCGTAGCGCCTGTAGATTACATCACCAGGGTCCCTGATTCCTCTCTTCTGTTCTCTTATGTCACTACTCAACACCGCGGTGCAACATTTTGCGAGCGGAGGTCCCTTTTCTCCCTGTGTTTTTCAACCCCGGACCTTTTTTCTCATCATGATCTTTAGCGGTGAGCCTAACCAGAACAATCGCAGGGCTGGCGGGGCCAGTTTTGGTTATCGTAAGCGGATCTTTTGACTACTCTATAATATGAGGCTGTTGATATACACTCCACTGGATCGGCTACGACGGTCATATCTGATTCGAAGTTACGATCTTTGGCCTCGCTAACCGCTCAAGTATGGACCTTGCGACTTTACCGATCGACTAATATCAAAAGCGAACCCGAACGCAGCATGTGATAGGTCTCCTATTTCATTTGCATGCAGCTTCTTTCTGGCGAGAAGTTATTCCCTTCAGTAGGGAGACAAATTTCCTCTCTGGAATGTTAGACAACCTCGAAGACAAATTTGCTAGTTGGAATATGCTGAGATCGACTTCAACAAGTGAACCACTCCCTCTTTCTAATGCAAGGTAAGTGATACGTTTTTGTCAACTGATGATTACCAGAAAGCAAGCTACATTGTCGAAGTCAAAGTCAGCTTTGACTTTGGAGCGACTGCTCAGACGAAGGTTACGGGAGGCAAAGAAAGCACTGTTATTTCAACAGACAGACGTTTACAGAAGATGGTCGGAGACTGATATGCTTCTCCTGCTAGTCGGTACTGCATGATAATCGTTCCTCACCTCGTTAACGGTTGTATCCTAGCTGAATCGGCACGCATTCCTAACGGCACGGTGGTATCATCCTTACTGAGAGAACCAACGCAGGTACTGAGGATTATAAGGACCTACTGGCCTCTTCCATTGGTCTCAGGATGGGTTCCAGGATATTACTTTGCTGTGTGCAACGGAGTTGAGACGAGTGGACATCTGTCCAAAACACAAAAGCAAAAACAATCAGCAAGTCAAAGAGTGACAGTCATCATCATGTCAGTGCACAGAAAGGGATGCCAGATACAACTACAACTCTATAAATGAATACTAGTCACAGTGAGTATCCACATTCCTCGACGAAGAACTCAAGCAGTTCTCGCAAGTCACGCGTTTTGTTGAGTTTATACTCCAGCTTGATCACTATACTCATTGTTAAATCTGCTGGCTCAAAGATCTTACTGTCAGAATTTACATTGATTTTCCGTCATCTTGAAGGTCTTACATCATTGCGATGACGTTTTACGCGATGTTCCAAGGTAGTTGGACTGTTGCCGTGGCAACAAGCACATTTCTGTAAACATCGAAAGCGCTTTAGCGGCCGGCACTAGCTTACCATCCCGTCCGGCCTCTTCAAGGTTGCATCTTGAAAGACTCCACCGACTTTGCGCAGGCGCGTCTAACCCTACAGGATACACCAGAAGCCGTGATGTACAGATACACTGCAGGCACGCCGTGCCCTGCGCCGTCGAACGCATCCTATCCAAGCAGTCGTTATTATGATTATGGACACCCTTCGTCTGTTTACGCGCCCAGCTACGTAGAGGACGGCACAACAGCAAACATCGAATACACGACCGAACTGCAAGCGAAACCGCGCAATGTCAAGCCGCGACGACCAGTGCGCGCAGCACGCCCAACCGCATTCAACCCTGGCCTGGACATCTTCGAAGATGTCGCACACGAAGAGGAGCAGCAACAACAACACCACGCGGCGGCTGACACAAGAAGAAGGAGCCGCGCAACAGCCATGCCCGAGGGCGCAAGAGTGAAAAAAAGCAGCTTGCTTGCGCAGCCTGCGCAGAGGATTCCAAGGGCGGCACCGTCTGTGCAAGAGCCGCAAGTGCTGAGGTCGCAGCGCAAACGCGTCTCGCAGGTCTTGATGGACAGACAGTCACCGAACGTCAACGCTACACTGCAACTGCGGGAAGACGTGTTGGAAAGGAAGGAGCTGAAGAAGCAAGGACCCAAGAAGGACCCACGGCGGAGGACCATATACGTCCCCTCCGATGACACGACCTACCTGACAATTCATCCCGGACAGTCGACACACCAATCGCGCAACGCTCGAGAGACATCGCCGGACATCGGGCTGGACCTGGTCACGGTGTCAGATGAAGACAACACCAGTTTGGTCTCTGCGCTTAAGAAGGAGAAGAAGACATCACGGAAGGCGCTGGCTGCACCACCCAAGCGAGGTCCCTTGAGCACGAGTTCGCGGTCGCTGCAGAGTGTCTCGTTTTCGAGTGACGTTGCAGGCTCTGGGGATGGGAAAGAGAATGTGCCGCCTGGTATGGCAACCATCGAGAAGAACAGCACAGGGACACACATCGAGATCAACTTCCCCAAGGCCTTGACCAAGACCACGTCTGTAGTTGACGCGCCAAAAGCTCGGATCAAGTCTTCGAAGACTTCTGACGTAACTTCCTCAGCAAGATCTGAGGTCAGGTCTCGCGCAAAGTCAGACATACGAACCAGGCCAGAAGGCTCACAGAAACGAGTGCGTGGGCAAGTCAGTTTTGAACGTATCCCGGCCAAGTCGATCAAGGCAAGAGCGGATGGTACAGCGTCCACAGCCAGCAGTCTTGCAGCGCACAAGGCGGCTCTCAAGGAACACAATGCAGCCATCAAGAACGCGAAGCCCAAGATTTCAAGAATACGACCAGTCCAACAAGCCTCTTCCTCGCCATTCCGCACCGACAAAACACCGCCTGCCGCGTTGCGCCGCCAAAGACCAGAACGGGTGTCTGGAAACATTCAGATGATGCACGTTGTTGGGAAGCCGCAGCGGCAATCGCGGGAGAGATATCCTGTGCTGGAGGAGGACATCGCGCGGCCGGAGATGTATGAGGACAACTGGCTGACGTACCAGGAGGTCGCCATCACGCAGCTCTTGAATTCCATGTTCGAGTCAGCCCAGGCCGGTCCTAATGATGAGCAGAGTCCGGAGGAGCTGCGAAAGAAGATGCTGGCGCTTTACCATAAGCCGACGATGCCTTCCCTACACAAGCGCTTGCAAGCATCTTTACAATTCGGCGCATTGAGTGTACCCAAAGACCTGCTCGCTCAGACTCTGAGACTGAAGGACGATGTTGGAATGAGGAAGAAGTTCCTTACCCTTTGGACCAAAACCTACGATCTCAACGCACTACGGGCGGCGATTGAGACCGTCGTAGGACGTCAGATCACAACTCCGTCACGACTGTCAACAGGATCAACATGTTCCGATGATGGCTCGCGCGTGTTCCGTGCTGAACGACGAGCAATCGAGCACTTTCTGGACGTCTTTCTTATCAAGAATGAGGATGCCGTCCGTGTCAAGCCTGGAGTTGGCAGCATTGCCAGCATCACTCGTAGTGAAGACGACTTTGGGTCCCAGGGGTGGTCATGGAGACGCACTGCTCTACGCAGCCTGATGCTGCTGTTGTTGCTCGACCAGGCAAAGTCTGCAGACATCCTACCTGGCTGTCTCTTCCAGTCGACATCACCCTACAAGACGTCTGTCGACGTGTTGCACCAGCTGTCAACTATGCTCCTCCCGTCGCACGGCGACATTACACGACCACTGGGCCACCTCAGCTACAAAGTCGAATACGTCCAGTACCCTCTGCAGGAGTACACTTACCACATCGACAACATCGCTGTTGACCTCCGCGACGGTATTGTGCTCACTCGTCTTGTGGAACTGCTCCTATATCCATCCGCCACGCTCGCTGCACAGCGGGAAGACACTGTTACAATTGCTATGCCTACCGGCGAGCTTTTGAGGTCAGAAGTCTCGGATAAGGAGAGCTGGGTTCTCTCACAACACCTCAAATACCCAGCTATTGGCCGCCCCCAGAAGGCATACAACGTCCAGGTGGCACTCTCCGCTCTGGAAGGCGTACGCGGCATACCCAGCCAGGCAGCTAGCAACATCTCCGCCTCTGAGATTGTCGACGGCCACCGCGAGAAGACGCTCAGCCTGTTGTGGTCACTGGTTGGGAAGTGCGGGCTGGCAAGTTTGGTTGACTGGCCTCACATCGTCAAGGAAACCGAACGATTCAGGGAGCAGTGGTACACGCGCCGCAACAAATTCGAAGAAGACGACCTCGACTCGGACAGTGATTCGGACGTACCAGAAGCAGACGGGCTGGACCACCACACACACTTGCTCCTCAGCTGGTCGCGAGCCATTGCGCGTCTCCACGGCATCCGTATTGCGAACCTGACCACCTCCTTCGCGGACCCAAAAGTTCTAGAATGCGTTGTAGACGCGTACCTCCCAACCTCGCTCACCGCGACGCTCGATCAGCAAACCAGCCTGGCAGCGAAACTCCAAGCTGCAGGGTGCTCCTCCTCCTTCACCAGTCTCTTCACGCCACACCACGCATCCGCCCGCTCCATCCCAAGCCGCGACTTCACGCTGCTAACCCTCGCCTTCCTCGCCAGCAGACTACTACCCCTGAGCGCACAGCACCGGGCGGCCCGCACCATCCAAGGCGCGTTCCGCCGCCACGCCCTGCGCCGAGACGTCAGCAAGCGCATCCGCGCGCTGATACTCGCGCACGAGAGCAAAGTGGTCGCCATGGCGCGGCAGAAGTTGGTGGATGCCGCGACTGTGCTGCAGCGTCGCTGGAGAGCTGTCTTGCAGGCTAGACACGCGCAGCTGGAAAGCGACGTCCTGGCTTTCCAAGCCCTAGCCAGGGCATGGGCGATCCGCCGGTGGGTGAGACGCATCACGGCGGGGCGAGTTGGCGGGAAGGAGAAGGTGAGGCGCGTGCGGGGTGGGTGGTGAGTTGCATACAAGTCGTCGGTCGTACTGGACACGCTTGAGGTTGATTCATTGTACTCGTGACATTGCTCCATTGTTTGTTTATTGCACTGAAGCGAGTTTCTTCCGCGTATTTGTTCGTTTCTTCGTTTCTCGTCCTTTTGTACATACATACATGCATATATAGATGGATACCTTGCCCTTTATTTACATTATTGATATTATTTTTACTTACATCCACCCCTCTTTCGCTTATTCTAACACTGAATTTACACAGTTATACACCGAACTTACACATACTCATGCATCAACCTAGGTAGGTGAACTGAAAGCACTAATTTAGTTTAACATGACATGACATTGTATGACACGACACGACATGATATGACGAGTACCTCAGATTCAACACTACGCATTTAATCGAGTGACGTGTACGTTCAGTTCGTTATACTCTCCTCCCACCTCACCTTACTTTACTTCTCGTTTCACTTTCACCTCCCCATCCACCTCTCCATCCACCTTGAATTCCACCTGCTGTCCACCTCAGATTCAACCTCGCATCACATCCCGTCTGAGCCTACCTCGCACCGAGATGAAAAACGCCAACCCATGAAGCCTAGGATGCAAGAGCCCAGAAAGGAAAAAGAAGATGAGAAATAATGTCGCTTCGCTTGACTTGGCCACATCAGCCAGCTTGGAGTAGGAAAGGATACGCTAGAATCAGAGAAAAGAAAGAAAAGAAAAGAGAAGAAGAAAATGCCAGTCTAAGGCGTATGTATGGTATGGTATCGTGTATTGAAAACGAGCAAAAGCTCTTTCACAAGCTTAGACACTCCGCTCGGGACTCTCGCCCTCGGCGATGACGGCAACACCCAACCCGCGGTCGGGGCTCTGCAGCACCAGCTGCTCGTGCCGCCTTGCACGGATGAAGTCGCTGACGCTCTTGATCAGGATGAACCAGCCCACTATCATCAGCCCGTACGCCAACCAGTCGCTCCCCGTCACGCTTGCACTCGCACTCGCTGCCGCATCGGCACCGCCTGCACTGCTCGACACATCATCCGGGTTGAAATCGTGCGCGTTCGGGTCGCTGGGGACGCCGCCGTCGAAGCCTTGGTTGGGGTTGTCGTTGCTTGAACCGCCAGGGTTGAGCGTTGCGGAGCGGAAGCCAAAGCCGAACTGCACAAGGGTGATACCGAGACCAGCGCGGGATCCGTTCTTTGCAGCGTGGGTTGTGTGGAGAAGGTAGGTGAGCAGGAAGCCGACAAGCTGGAAGGACATGGAGATCATGGCATTCCAGATGAAGCTGAAGAGGGAGCCGACGGGAAGGCCTTCGACAAAGACCTCGTCGCCAAAGGTGCCGGGGGCGAGGATTGTCGTCTCCCAGTAGGGAGGGGTTGCGTCTGCAGCAGCTTGTTCATACGTCTGGGGATGTTAGTACATGCCGTGTCGATGGGTCTGTGGTGATGCATACCGGAGGCTTCTCCTCGACATCCTCCCCTCGTGTCGGCTTCGCGCTCAGGTTGGCCCACACGCCACCATTTCCTCCGCCATAGACACGTCCACTGGCTGGGGCCTGGGTGTTGAAGGTCGGCAGCTCGGTAACCCTCCGCTGCAGGCCCGGCGGTGGGGGTGCATCGTCGTCGGAGTGGGGATTCCCACGCATCAGGCGCTGGCGGTCATCGCGGCCGTCCTCGTCCTCGTCATCGTCCGAGTCGGAGTCGAACGTGTCGGCGAGGGTGCGGTCTTGGGGCTGTGTGAGGGGGTCGTCGGAGAGCAGGCGGCGTGATGTGGGCGACGAGGCGCGCGAGTGGAACGACGGGGGCGGCGAGGCGGGGGGCCACTGCTGGGCGGAGAGGGAGGTGACGGGCGAGTCTGCGTCGTCGTTGGCGGCTACCTGGAGGGCTGTCAGTAGCCGTTCGCTATAGGGGCGCACGCACACGCGCACGCGCATGGCGGTTGCGGCGAGCAGAGGCAGCGCACCCTTTCGTAGCCTTGGCTCGGCATGATGGCGGAATCTCCGCGGCGGCGGTCGAGCGTCGGGGATAGCAAGTCGTGAGGAGGGAGGGAGGGGGTGAAGCGGAGTAGCGAGCGTTGTGTTCGCGTGCAGGTGCGGGTGCAGGTGCGGGTG
>SATY01000569.1:0-22532 GCA_004335155.1 Ascochyta viciae
CCCCCCCCCCCCCCCCCCCCCCCCCCCCCCCCCCCCCGCCCCCCCCCCCCCCGCCCCCCCCCCCCCCCCGCCCCCCCCCCCCCCGCCCCCCCCCCCGCCCCCCCCCCCCCCCCCCCCCCCCCCCCGGGCCGGCGGCGGAGGATGTGGGCTGTGCAGCGTGCGGTTTCGAGGGAGGCGTTGCGGGCTGTTGGGTCGATGAAGGGACGGAGTAGACTTGTGAGGTGCGTGGCTAGTTCGTCTTTGTCGTTGCGGAAGGACTGCTGCGTGGTGATGTGGTGTAGGGGACGCGAGTAGCGAGATACGATCATATCGGCTGTGGCTTGCCAGTCTGTTCCCGTCTCGTCCTGCCAGTCCTTGGAGAGGATAAGTGCAGTGACATCGTCTTTGATTTTGTGCAGCGTGCTGGGCGACACGTTGGTGAGGCGCGGCATGCGGTGGTCGGACTGCACGTCGTTGTCCCACAAGCCTTTGATGTCCTCGTGCGCAAACACGCTTACGAACTTGTCGTAGTCAACGTGCACTCTATTCCCGCCAATGCCGTGGTAACGAGATGTGATTGCTTTCATGTACTGCCAGCCGCCCATCGGACCTCGTCCCCGATCGTCCTCGGCGATAACAGCGACGACATCAATACGTTCTAAATGCTTCTCGAAGTCGCAAAGTATGACCTCAAAGCCGCCTTCCAGGCGCAAGATTCCATCGACCTTGTCTTCCCAGACTGTAGCAGCGAGCTCACAGAGGCCGTTGGCACGCATGAATTCTCCGCCCATGGGTCCACCAATGTCTTCTTCGGTCAGGTTGAGCAGAAGGCGGTCTTGCGTATCGAGGGTACCGTTGGACGTCTTGCCTGCAGAAAGACCATCGACGTAGAGCAGTCGTAGAGGATGTTTAGGGACGTAAGTATGCAGGTAGCCGACAGGTTCCTTGTCTGGAGAGGAGATGGGTTCTTTGAGTGGTTGCTGAGCTTGACGTTTCCATGGACCCTTCAGACTCGACCGCATCTCGATGGATTCGGGGTAGCCATGGTGATCTTCACGGACTGGTGAGGGTGGGCCACGATGCTTTGGTGGCCATTCGTCGTGGTCTGGAGCGGGGCCGCGGTGATGTTCAGGGTTTGGGGGATGGCTCGGCCCCTTGTATGGTCGGTCCTTACGAGGCGGCGGCGGGTAGGGCTTGTAAATGTGGCCTGGAGGCAGAGGTGGAGGAGGGCCATGTTCACAATAAGATCCGCCCTTGCGAGGACCATGTTCGCAATCTGGTGGCGGTGGAGATCCATGCCCGTCGTGGTGAGGCGGAAGACAACGCTCTGTGTCATTACACGGTGATGGCCGTGGTCTCTGCTTGTGATCAGGCGGTGGTCGGTGGTGTTCACAATCTTTATCGTCGTGATGAGGCGGCGGGGGTGGTGGGCCATGCTCACGATCTGGTGGCGGGCCATGGTGTTTCCAACCCTCTCCATTGTGCGGTATATCCTTCGCAGCAGGTCCATTGCCATCTGGAGGTCTCTCTCCTTCGCCAGGTGGAGGACCCCCTGGCCCTCCCCGCGGTCGGGCAAAGATGAGTGCGTGTTCAGGCTCGAAAGCAAGCCACTGCAGACCCTGTATGAGGTCGGGATCTGAAGTGCCATGATACAGCTGTGTCCCTGCAGGCACGGTTGCTAGAAAGAAGGACATTCCATTGTGGTTGAGCGACCCTCCCCATTGTCGCATCGAGGAATGAATGGCATTGAAGATGTGGTTTGCGTTGGAGACTGAGGTATCGCGTGAAGCGGCAAAGATGGGGTTGAGGAACAAGGAAAATGACAGCAAGGAAATGGGCGCTTTGCGATGCATCTTGATCAGGCTGCAAGTGAGCTCTGCACGCTGCTCACGAGGGTTGGAGCGAAACAAGACGATCGCTGGCTGCGATATGCAGAAGCAACATGCGCAGAAACAGAAGAACAGAGGAAAATAGTTTGACCTACGTATGCTGTATACGCGGCTGTACGTGTACAAATTTCTCGCGATGTCCTTTCGAGCTTCACTTACGCGGCCTCGAGCATGTCTGATGGCGAGCGATGCTCAAATAGGTTACTGGCGTCGCACAACGCGATTGATAAGATCGTTCGGATCTATTGGTTGATGTGAACAGAAGGCAGTCGGTGAACCCCTCCTACTGAATTTTACACGTGCCAGAGCCACGAGGAGTTCATCGCACGTTGGCATCGCGAATCAACGTGAACGCCCAAGAGAGAGTATTACAGTTGAGGGTGGTCGGTCCGAATGAGTTATACAGGCGGGTAGCCATCCACTCAAGTACGCTTGGTGAAAGCTGAGGAGCGCGTCAAGGGCCAAAGTACGGCCTTGAGTGGCAAGAGGTATTGTTTACAAGCGTGTACCCTGCAAGCCAAGAGCGGTTGAGACGAGGACGTTGCGCGATACCTACAGAAAGGGATGATGATGGTGGAAGAGTCAGGCTTGAGCGCCTCGCCTCGAGATGAAAACAGCGGAAGCTGGTCGGAAGCTGGTCGGAAACAGCAGACTGCGCGAGGGGACATTTAATTCCGGGTTAGTTTCCATGCACAACAAAGAGCTGCTCCGACGCCCGCGCGTTTTGTGCCGTCTCGTGCCGTCTGTCAGTCTTTGAAGCTGTGGCTAAGGTTGCTAGACAGCAGCGTGTGGAGCACCAATAATGCACTGCTTTGTTGTTGAGTCAGTTGTGGTGCGATACGTTTCAATGGTTCCAGATCGTAGAAGCGATAGAAGGATTGACACGCCATCTCAAAGCGGTTGAGAGAGGCAGCACGTCTGGATTTTTACTCGTGGAGAAATCGTCTTGGGGTGGTCTCGTCCCGAGTGTTGCGTGATGGCAGACTTGTTAGGTAGCGAAACATTGAAGAAATTGTGGACTTGGGTGTCTCTCGGAAGCTGAATGCGAGCAGAGCAGTCGGAGACGGTAGGGAACAGACATTAGACATGATGCGACGACGGGAGCGTGATTGGCCGTCTTGCGACGTGCGAGAGAGAAGAGATTCCTACCGGGTCATACAGACTGCATGGACTGTGGTTGGTGTTGCAGAAGCGCGTCATGGGAGAGGGCGGGAGAGGAGGTTCCCATGGACAGACCCAGTAAATCGCATTCCCTCCCGAAAACTGTTAGACAGCTGGGCCAAAGCGCGTGGGAAAGCGCGTGGTACGTCTGTACATGCGGTGCACGGTAGTGGTCGCGTAAGAGGCCAGGATGATGGCTCCAAGTGGTGAAGGCGCATGCAAGTTAACCCCCTGCTACACCTGCGTTGGGGGCCAGGATCAAAGTGCCTGCCTAGGGCCGTGGAAGGGGACAAGGCAAAGTGGGGGAAGAGTGGGCGATGGCGTTCGACCGTCTGGCGGACCCAAAGATCGTCTTGTTAGATGCGCTATCATGCCTAGATTACCGAGTTGGGCCATGACGAGCAAGCCGCCCAGGGGGGAGGAGCAACTGTCAAGAGACGACGTGCATGACGCAGGCACTCGCATCGGTTGTCTGACAGCTGTGTGGTGGTAACCTCGGGCGGATGGCAACGTTTCCATTCTGGCCATCTCTTGCACGTGTATTCGCGAAAACTCTTTGTATGGGGTGAATCTCGCGCCATGGTTCCTAATCAGGAATGCACGGCGTTGCACAACCACGGCCACGGGCTGCAGCAACCCTGTAGCTGGTGACTTGTTCGCAGTGGCAGGATTTGGCCGCCGAAGAGTCGCGCCAACGGCGCAGTCACATCCATGGCAGGATTCCCGTCCGGTATACATACAGACGCCGTCGAGCTTAAATCTAAAACCGTCTGCGCAGCCATTCCGCTTTGCAGCGTGCTCCTGGAAGTTGGGAGAGATTGCTGTGCATGCATGGCTGACAGCCTATGATGTAGTTGTGCATCTCAAGTACACAGTACCAGCGCAGTGCCCCCAGCCACCTCATGTGCAAAATAAACACTAGTTTCACATCAGACAAGAAAACACAATTGCCTCTGCATGCATCCTTACCAGAGCGTGGCACAGAGTCGCGGGATGGAGCCGTTTGGGCCTTCACCTTGCATCGAAAGTGACCCAACAGGCTTCATCCAACGTAATCCTCCTTTGCATGCAGTACTAACCCTATCTGACTATGTCGTTGCCATGTTGTTGTTGTCGTCTCCGATACAAAACATTCGTCTTCCATAGCCACCACCACCACCAACGTTGTGGTGCACCGCCCTCGGTCCGTGGTGCAAAATGTACCCACCGGGCGGGAAGAGACTCCACGATGCTCGATACAGAGACGAAGACCTGCTTCAAGCGGCAAGCACTGTTGCGCGCGTCTGTGTGTTCTCGTATGATGGCGGGCGGGCCGGCGGTCCCCTTGGTTCGCAGAGCAGCATCTGCTTGGACCACCAAAACCGGTGAGCTTGACGGAGCAGCACGCAGCCATCATGCAGGCACTGCGGGAATACACACTCGGGGCTATGATTCGTCAGGGGTTCCCTCCACTCGGAGCCTGGCATGGCCAGCGTCTCGACCACTCAGCGGCCGGGTGGAGCCCTTGTCAAGTCAGCCTTGTCCGCACGACCAAGGCCCCCAGCTAGTACTTTGCACTTCTTACACCAAACATCGCAATCGGAAAAGATCATACCGCATTGTCAGGTTCGGCATGGACTTTGACTGCGCCAGTTGCCTATGCCGAAAGAATCGTCATGCCAATGGCAAAGCAATTCAAGCTCTGCGCTCCTACATACAGGGTGGCATCATAATGGCTGCGGGAGAGCTGTCAGGCGAGAGGAGACGAATTCAATCAATATTGGACCTGACTGAACAGAGAGCGGAACAACATGACTTGGGCTAGCTAGTCTAGGCAGCAGCGCCGCCGTATGCGTCTATCCACATCTGGTCCCAACAGAGTCTACCAAGAGTATGGGTGTATAATATCTCCACAAAATGTCATGTGAACGCCGAGTATGCAATGCAAAATGTGCAGCCGATCGGCGACTGCGGGTATACAATGGAGCGAATGTTAAATGGCGGAAAGCGAGGGTATCTTAATCGTGAAACGGCGGTAGACCAGCTACAAGGCGTCGTGGTCATGGCAAAGTCCAAGTTCGCAGCTTTGTACAACGCACGCGACCGTGTCCGAGCTGACTGGTTTGTCGAGAGTGCGCATCTGGAATGAATCGTGCAGGCTGAAAAGTATGAGGCACAGCGGTCGGTCGTACGTCGGCATCGTGGTTGCCATTCGCTACGATGCTGCCGATGACTTTCGAGAAGCTTTCAGATGAATCCTCTTGACATGGTCTCTCTGTGTCACATCGTTAGCGCGGGGTCCGTCTAGATACAGAGAATGGGCGGGTCGTACCATATTGTCTACGCGACTGAAGACTCTGTCACATCCGCCGAACTCGCACAAAACACCGGGGTTGTGCTTCGCTTCGTGTCGTGCTAGATCTTTTTTGCTTGAGAAGCCACCACCAGTAGCTTGAGGGCATTCAGAGTGCCTGCAGAAGAAGTTCTTGCTGTGCCTCTTGTGGTGCTTGCGAAGGTCGCAACCTCGCGTAAATACGGCTCTTGAGGTACACCCTGGATAAGCGCATGACCAGGTACCGTTCTTGTTGGGGAAGCCGTAAGCTCGAAGGTCTGGTGAGCTGGGAGATAGCGAGCGCGGTGGTGTCCTATCTGATGGTGCGCTCGATGGAAGTCCCAGTCCGCCAGAAGACGACCCCGAGTGCGATCTCGATGTCCGTGGCCCAGCGAAGGAATGTGGAAGAAGAGTTGCGTCAGGTGCTAGGACGGGACCAGCGGTCATGCTGGTAAAGGGAGGGTACGAGTACGATGACACTGGTGGCATCGGCATGGTCTGCGACGACCACGGGCTGTGTGGTGGGTAGGGAGAGTTCATGACTGGTCTGTAGTGTGGTTGTGTGTAGATGGGTCCGTTGCTACACAGGGTTGTGGGAATGGGATGTGTCATTTGATGTAGTGGTGGAGAGTACATGATGTTCGGAGGTGATTGACATGTACTGAAGGGAGACATGGCGCCCATGCTTTCTTCTGGTGCGAGCAGAACCATGTCCACTTCCGGTGAGTAGTATGACATCCTCATGTAAGCGAAGTGGTGGGGGTTTGGTAGATGTTGGAGGTTGGGGGTTGGAGGTGGGAGGTTTGTTGTGACAGCGCAGGAGGAGAGCTGGCGGTCTTCAGACGGTCGCCGGTCGAAGTATATGTGGATAGAATGTCGTGTGAGAGAAGGCCAGTGCGTTGCGACGGAATTCCCTGTGAAGTGAGAACGGTCGAGTCTCTAGCACAGACCCAGTGTACAGGGAAGTGGGTTCGCAGCAACTAGTCCGGGATGTAGAGGTTTAGTCTGCGAGCGTTTCAGGGGCCCTCTCCGCAGAATAAGGCTGAAGTCCTTAGACGTGTCGCAGCAAGTGGCGGGTAGTAGCGGCGGTGCTTGAATGTCTTGCAGTACCCTGATACAAGATGGGTCCGTGGAAGTGAGCCTTGCTGTCCTCAAGATAGAAACTGACGGCGAGCGACTAGCCAGACTGTGAGCACTATCCACCGTAGATCCGGGGCGCAGACAGAAGCCGTAGCTTTTGTATGCCTGAGAGGTGAGCATAGCATCATCTCAGTCAGATTGCATATACTCGATAAATAGAATCAGAGCTAGTTGCGATGATCCAAGTGGGTAGGTTGGCTAACGCTTGTTGCGTTGGCCTCTGAATTCGTTACCGCTCTAAGGCTGCTGCCTCCCGGTTCAGAAGGTGCATAACCCGTTCACAAGTGCGGTGGGCGCTTGGGTGAGCCTTGGGGCGGGTGACTGGTACAGGCTCAACTCTAGCGTTGGTCTCTCCTGCGGCCTGCCAGGGTTGGTCTTCTGGAAGGAAAGCTTCAGTCAGTGAGCATCTCGCTTGAAACTGTTCATTTGCATCTTCGCGCCCCTGTCAGCAGACGCCCGCGCATCAGGACATGCAGTGTCACCAGAAGCCTCGCCGTCTTCTCCAGTGCGAAGGATTTAGTCTCCGAGTGCACTGCACTGTACAACACTGCCTGGCGTGGGCCCCCAGCGCAGCCATGGGCAGAACTAATCGACATCAGAGGCGGCTGCACGTGAACGGTGAGGGGCCACCAGCCTCTGCTTCCAGGGCTTTGGCCTTGGAGATGATAGACAGTCGATCGCAGCATGGCAAACGTAGTGTCGGTGTGTGCGCACGGCGGGCGGGTGCAAGCTTGGGCTCCTGGGTCGCTAAGTCCGGTCGCATGTCGCGCGCTGGGATGCCGGTGAGCCGGTCGTAGGTCGTTCGTCCCCGGTGGAGATGAGGGCTGCCCGTGCGCGCAGCTAAGAATAGCGCCCAGCATAGAGAGAGCAAGAGAGCAGCCCTGCTGCTAACCTCCTCCAACGCTGTCACCTTCTGACTCAGACTCGTTTCAACTGTCGCGACTTTTTTCACTTTATCCTCCGTCCCGTCGCTGTCGAGTCTGCCTAGTGCCTGCTACCATGCACTCATTTCACCCAAGACCGGCCGTCTCAGTGACCTCAGTCGCCAAGACGGCTGCCAGCCGTAACGTTCAACTGCTTTGGGATTGCAAATAGACAGTCCAACGACGTCGAGTCACCTGGTCGTCACATCTGCTGTTTGCAGGGATGCCGAGAGCGAAGGAAGAAACATAGCCAGCGAACTTGCCTCAGTTGCTGCCCACGCTCTCACTACGCCTGCTGGTCAATCGTCAGTCCAGTGACTTCTCCAGACCAGAACCCGCATCTGCAATCATTACGTATGCCTAGAGAGGCAGTAGGGGTATCATGGTCCTCTCTATCGCTAGCCTCGCCTTGCAAACTTCTCAGGTCTTGCTCGACGACCTGGTCGACCAGTGTCCGCGTCATTTGCATTGCTTCGAATCAATGCGCACCTCCATGACTGAAGGCCACATTGGAGACACTGAACCCACTCTGCATCCGCTTGTCGTACAGGGCTCAACGAGCACCTGCCAAGCGCCTTACTCATTTCATTTACCCACTGACGAGTGCGGTTTGCTGGTGTGTGGAGGAGCAGTTGGTTGTGGACCCATCGACGCTCCAGAGGGTCCTTAGCATCCGCCATAGCTGGTTCGGCTAGTATCGCAATACCATTGCGTCTGCTTCTCGTTAAGCTGGCGACTATTGTGGAAATCACGTCTTGACACGTGGGGAACACCGACCACAAGACGCCTAATACTATCCTTCACCCAAGATGCTAGTCGCCATCGTGGTATTGGTCCAATAGTCACCGATAGCCGCCTTCTAGTATAAGCCCAACTCCACAACACATGCTAACAATCAGATCGAAACGCATCTCAGGCCAGCCGCTGTACCGGATGTTTGAGACGATTACACAATCTCTAGACCCAACATTCGGGTCGGACAGTATGCTAGGCCTCCATCTGGACTTCATCTCTCGCACTTGACTCTGGTCTCTGCGAAACGGCCTGCTTGATCCGTACGCAATTACTGTCACTCCGCACTGATGACTGTCGAATATTGCAAGGGACTGCACCGTCAGAGACGCCTTGTCGAATACAAAAGTCCTTGACATTACTCTCCACATGTATGCTACGTTTCCGCGTCGGAAGGGACCCTAGTGCAATTCATCGTCATTCCTTGTACCCTACGGCAACTGTGGTGAGCGTGTTCAAGCCACAACTCCACCACAAGCCGACTATCGGCGAGTGGATACCGCTCCGTGGAGGACTCCCCAACCCAAGAAATCTGGAAAATGAAAACGCACAAGCAATTACACGGAGCTCGAACGAGACGGACTCAACTGTTGGAGGCCTGACAGAGCTTCGACCCCAGATATTCGGAAGATCGGGACCCAAGGCGCAATCCACAGCCACTGTTGGAGTCCGTCAGCTTGACTTTGAGAGTGCCCACGAGCATGATCCAGGAACGCAGCAGACCAGACTTGGCCTAGGCAATAGTGGATCATCCACCCTAGAGAGGTCTATGGCTACACCATGCGCGTCTCCACTCTGTGATCAAACAGCCGTCAAGTATTTCAATATGAAAGAGCATCCTGGTATGAGACAGTGCGCAGCATTTGGACCCAACTCAGCCGGGAATAATCGATGTTCTTTCGGACACGTCAAAATCATAGCTTGCTAGCGACTTGATCCCAAGGTGTTTGTCCAAGAATGGTCTCGCTTGACCCTGTTGCTCAGTTTTTGGTGGATCGGTGAAGATCACAGGAGCATGAGCTTGAAATCACTAGGAGTTTTGGCAGTCCGACCCACCACCTTGAAGCGAATGGAAGCCGCTATCTGCAAGCCTCATTTTCTCTAGCCGCGACACCATATACTCTGAACTAAATGCTCGGGACGTCTAGAAGAAATATTTGCGTTCCTTGCTCTCGTTGTGAATCGCACGGCCTCAAGTGCAGGTTCACCTACCTACCATAGCAGTGGCAAAGGACATTTGCTCGTCGGAGACTCCGGCTCCAGGCTCCATTCATCGCGGCTCCAGTTCTTGTGTTGCGCTACAACAGTACCTCATCATAGCCAATGCAAGTACAAGCTTGGCATTTACACAGACGCCATAGTCCTGACGGTCTAGGAAACTGTTGCAGGACATGAGCATGCCACTTGTGTGCGTAATGTGTTGAACCCGGAAGTGTCGAAAGGAGCACGGCTTGCGTCTCCCAGTTTCATAAACTCTCATCAAACTCAAGCCGTGACTTGCGATGACGCGGCAATCAGGATCTCCGGTCGAACTTCTCTTCATCCTGAGCATCCCTGAACCTCTGCTCAGGATCAAAGAGCTTAGCTGTCCAGCAAGATTGTCAAGGAGATGTGGTCTCAAATCTGCTTTTTGTATCTTGAGCCTGGAATTCGTTACTGCCACACGCAGTCTGCTGGCAGTGTCTGGATGTCACCGAAAATGACACTCTTGCACACTGTTACATATCGTAAACGAGACGACACCACTTGTCAATTCTTTTCTACATCGATAACAAGTCGGATTTTATCTTACCAATCGCTTTCAATCGCTCCTTCGCTCAACTTATCTTCCATTCAGACAACGATCCTCGAGCACTTCTCCTGATGGCAATAGCAGTCATACATAATACCTGGTTTTGCCATGTTAAAGCACATGGAGACATAACACAGCTTAAGTGATCACCGCCAGAATACTCATGCATGCCTCGTCAAGGATCTCTTGTTCCCTCTTTTAAATCCATCACACGCAGCCCCGTTCGCATCTGCATAAACCAGCAGCTATCTCAAGAATGGGCTTCACCGATCGGACCAACGAGCCGGTCCTTTATAGTTGAGAGTCCCCTCACAGACTTAAGCTAATCTTTTACAGCACTGTGTTCTATATAGACATTGTTGGATTTTCGACGTGCTCATAACGGCCCGATGCCATTCTCTCGAGACCAGCCACTGTACTACGTGAGCGTGTCTTCTGCACATTTAACGTAAACCCGCTAACCGACGGCCTAAACCATCTTCAATGAAGGCGGCATCACAAAAGCCAGTACATATCTAAACGACGAGCCGGCGTGTCACACTTACAGCTAAACGATTACGATTGATATCTACTCAATCCACGAATAGCTACTAGAGCCATCGAAAAACTCTGTGAACAACAGTTCCCAAATCTTGTCTGTCGACCTCCAAAGAATGTACAGCTCGCCAAGGCACAGACACCAGCCAGACAACTCGCCACTCAAACCGACTCATCGCGACTTAACCCAAGCAGGACCTCGGACAACCAGAGCACCTGCCTGCACCCGGTTAACCGTGAGTTCCATCACGTCCGCCACTCTACGCTACACCCTCTCATTCGACTTGCGCACCGTCACGCAAACAACAGGGTCTATTCGTCTCTCTAACCACTTCACTCTTCATTCCTCTCGTCGATCTGTAAATCGAGGTATAGCACATCGTAGCCCGCCATGCGAATGCCCTCGGTCGTTCAACATGCACACTAGATCGTCTACACTCTGCCCAGCGACGATAAAACTTCATCTATCCCGACAAGCGGATACAAATTTTCCAGCGTTTGCCTTTTTCGGTGCTCTCGCTCCGAGGAGGTGGTGCGTTGTTGTGTGCAGTGGTGAGTACGAGTATGATGGGAGTTAGTTCTGCATAATTATTTCAAGATGATGAAGAACATGTCGATTAGCAGAATTGTTAGTGAGATGAACAGAACGATGAAAACATCGTTGTATTCATGCGGTCAGGTCATGTTAAGCTAAGCCATCGACGTACATGCATACAACAACGCATCCTCAATGAACAAACTTCAATTCCACAGCGACCCAAGATTACTTCCTAAGAATTCAGTACCTGTAATTTGGTGTCGAAACACCACTTCCCCTGGGACTCCCTCCCGCACTACTCCCCGCACTCCTTGCTTCCCATTTCCTCCCCTTCTTCACGGCGTCGTCCAATCTCTCGGCCTCGTTAACCACCTCCGTCAAGTAAGCGCTCTCGATTCGCGTACCGTCCAGTCTATCCTGGCGCTGCAGCACACTGAGACAGAAAAATACAATGTTACCTACGTACACGTTGCTCTTCCGCTCTACCTCGGCCGCAAGCTCGATGGCATAGACCTCCTTGTTGTCGTTGAGGAAGAGTTTGACCGTGTTGGTGGGAGCGTCGAAAGTGATGCGAGAGAAAGAGGTTTTGAGACAGAGTTCTGCGAGGACGATGCCGATGCGGAATATGTGCACGTGCTTTGATAGATCGCGGTGGGGTTTGTTGGCTGCGAGGCAGGTCTCCAGCGCACGTGTTGTCAGAGGTTTGCCGCGCGTGGGCGTCAGCATTACCGTGTGTTCTCCACTGGCGGTTCGATGCCAGCGCACGTTGTTGCTATCGAGAGATTCAAGCCACTGGCTGCCGAGGAGGCGGAAGGAGGATTGTGCGATGCCGCTTGCGATAGCGCACTGGTCTTGAGGGTAGAGAATCTGAGAGCCGATGCGAGTGTTCTGCTCGCTGAAGATAGAGGATAGCGAGGCTTTGTATTCGAGGTTGGAGAGGAGATTTGTTGGGGGTATACTGAGTTCAAAACCGTTGGAGCTGTGTGAAGATGGTTTGACGTAGCATACGTCGTATTTGTCTTGCGCCTGCATCAGACTAGGAACTGCAGCGGCTAGATTGCTCTGCACGCGCGTAGACCCATTGATGGCTTTGATCTTAACGGGATGGACAAGGACCTCGTGAGTGGTTCCACCTAGCGACAGCAGGAAAGCGAAATCTTGCTCTCGTATCTGTGGTACTGACAACCCGATGTGCACTCTGTTGCCCTCTTCCGAAGCCTTATGCAGCAGTTCGGCATCCTTTTGGGCTGAAAGCGCATCAAGAAGCTTGATCTGCACCGACCCTGACCGTCTGTCGCCGGTTTTCAGGACAACCGTTCTTCCAGGTAGGCGCATGATGTCTGAGAAGATAACTGAATGTTCTTTTTCGAGGTAGTGATCTGAGGATCGTTCCAGCGTAGTGAGCTTCCGATGTAGGCATTCCAGATGCATCTCCAGATCTTCAGACCTTCCAAGGACACTCAGAACGAACTTGTGCGACCACGACGTTTTGCGGCGTATCCTTGTCAGACAGTCCTCGACGAGACAACTGTCGATGCGTTCACCCAGGGGTGAATGCCCCTGTCGAGCGCGCAACGCATGACCAACGATCAGAGTGATATCGCGCTGTATCGTCCCTGTAACGACTTGGATATCTCTTAAAATGGCTTGCACGCGCTCACATCCCAGTCTTCCGAAAAGGACTTGCAAGTAGATGATAGGTCGGCGTTCTTGAACGTCGTATTTTCGTTCCCAACTCTGGAGAGAGATCTGAACGGCATGTATACTCTCTCTTAGATCAAGCAGTCGATTGGACAAATGTCTCCATTTGTGCGTCTGATGAGCAAAGATCTCGATTCTCTGACCAGCCGTGATAAGGTCAGAGACTATGCCATTGACTTCGGCCATTGTGTGGTAGTAGATACTTTGACAGTGAAGTACGCACCGATCAACTGCTCGAAATGAACCGTCAACTTGAACAGAGATGCGCGAGCAGGGGAGGGTGCTGTGAATGATGGAAGTTTCCGGAGGGTCACATTTGTCAGGTCCGGCTCTCACAATTATAGAAGCCGGCCTAGTGACCCTCAAAATCAAGGCCGGAGAACGTGTAAAGCACGGTTCTATGTAAGCAGGTGTACTGCGATTGGGTGTAAGCAGTGTGTGGCGGTGGCTGAACACCTGTTCGTGGTGCTCAGCCCTAGAACAGCCCCATTGGCCCCCACAAAACCACCAGATGGTCTGCTGCCTAGACCAAATCAGTGAGTTTGATGATGATGTGGGACGGGCCGGACTAGTTTTGTCGTTTCCGATAAGTTCTTCAGACACACCCAGCGATGTGAGACGAAAAGAAGGCTGGTGTTGGGTACACTCGCAGTCGCATAGCCGCATCGAGGTTCAGCTTAGTTCTCCTGTACACATATCTGTTGCAACGCCCGTCAGCATGAAGGGTCGACTGATCCTCCCAGCTCGCACTATCATTACCGTTGCAAGATGGCGACTAGCTCCACTGACTTCCTAGACATGGACGAGCCGAGTCCACAACTCAGGCAACATCGGTCGCGATCAAATGGCTATGTCGATCAGCTTGAGGAACAGGCGAGATGGGACAGGCGTGATCGCGAGTTGCAGATGAAGCGCTACTACGAGAATAGTAGACATTCACCTGCGACACACCATCGTACAAGATCCGACCATCTTTGCGTCCCAGTCTTCGAGACGGCCAGGCGACCTCGAAACAGCCAAAGGATTGAGCGACAGCGTAAAAGTGAGTCGCCGCGAAGTTTCCGTGTAGAAGAGGTTCGTCCAGGGCCAAGACCGATACACGACTACGATCACAACACTGAGCCTGTCCTGCCAAGTCAATCATCAACGGAGCACGACTGGAAGCCGCAATCACAGCGAAGCAAGCCGAAAATCAAAGTCCAAATCATCCAGGATAACCCTCCATCTCTGAGCAAAACATCTGCACGCACGCCAAAGCGGAGTCCGAGTCCGAGTCCGAAGCCATCGACCGCACAGCCAGAGTTGCAATTTCAGTACTCGACGTTGCAGACGAAGCTTTCTCAGATTGATGCTACTTGTTTGCCGTTCAGGGATGTCGAGCCTGCAGACCCGCGTGATCTCACGTTTGAAAAGATCGCAGCGCAGGTCGAGGGATTTAGTTTTGATCTGCAAGTGTGGAGTCATGTTGCGAATTTGAATGGGCTTGCAATGGTCGAAAAGAGCAAGAGGAATGTCGCAGATGCCGCATCACGTAATCTTGGTCGCTTGATCGCTCGAGTCTCTGAGCTGCATGATGCATGTGCCGCAGCAAAACCCCGGGATCTGAAGTTGCCCTCACTGCCCACTGCGATTGACATCGAAGACAATTACGGATTCTATGACAATGGCGAAGACGAAAGCGACATGTAAGAGTTCGTTCGGAGTTGAAGCAGAGCAACCTCATAGCTGACGAATGATAGTGACATTGACGACCCCACAGAAGCTCCTGGGTTTGTCATTCACTCGCTGCTTCAAAGCATCGAGGTTCAAATCCAAACACTGAAACGCCTGTCTCGATCGCTACAAGAGGCGACGCCGGATGCAAAGGACGAAGTTGTGAATGTTGCTAGGCTGGTCGAAGAGACGACGCAGTACTTTGGCTCAGATACCGCCCTGAAGCTTCATTCCATCGACTTGAGACTCGTAGGACGGAAGGCGCTGTTTGAGGCACGCGGCACATCCAGGACTGTGTAGAAAGAAAGGGAGTCGGTTTGTATAGACGTAGTCTGCATGATCTTGTTGTGTGAAGGAAGCTCCGTGTGAGCGAGGCGAGTGCGAAAGAAGGAAGAGCGTTTCGCCAACCATGGGTACTGAAGTCAGATGAAGGAGTGTCTCTTGTCTTGTTTCTTTGGCGAAAATAAAATAGATGTTGGGTATAATGCAAGTTCCTGTTCCCCTCGACGCTTGAATGCGTCATCTTAAGCCCACTTCAGACACCTCGTAGCCTCGTGTGCATCCTTACACTCCAACCCACAAACTCTTGCACCGCATTTCCTACACTTGATCGAGCCCCAATATCCGCAGTTGTCGCAGAATTGCCTCTGCGGCGGCCCTCCAGCGGGCGGCGATGCAGCAGCAAAACTCGCAGCATACGGTAATGGCGGGGCATTGAGCAGGGCCTCCAGCACTGCCGGGTTCAGTTCGGAAGGCAGCGAGCCGGAAACATCTAGGAGCGCATCGTCGGACGCCGCATCGATATCCATGCGTGTTGGTTGATTTGAGGTGGGCGCGGGCGTAGCTTCGGTGGACGTGGGCGGCATCGTGCTCTGTCTATGCAACGACTGTGCATTGCGCGCGTTGGTCGCCTCTCTGCGCAGCGGAGGTGCTTGTTGTTGCTGCGCAAGCTGTGCCTCTTCGTCGTCAAGCCAGTGTTTGATCTGTCGTTGATACTGTATGATGCGGCGGGCGTTCTGCGTCTTCGGCACCGATGATTTCCCTGGTATAGGGATGACCTGCTTGGGATCGTTGTCTCGCTCGAGTTCGGCAATGCGTCGTGCAATGGCTGTCTGCTGGCGCGCAGAGAGCTCGTTCTCGCCGCGTTGGCCGCTCGGTGCGGCGGCGGCGCGTTTCTTGTTCTTGGGGTTGATGGCAACCTTGGACGGGTCGTAGCCCGTGTCTACCACGTACGTCCATCCTGGCGCGACGGCGGCCGCCGAGTTGGGCAGGACTTCAACGTGGGGCATGGTTGGTTGTGCAGTGGTTGGGTAGTGCCTCGTTCGGCGCTGCGGAGAAGAGACGGAAGTGCCGGCGCACGTGGGCACGCGTTGGCGCGTCTCGACTGCCCGGCGCGGGGTACACGGCCATTTGGAATTGCTGGTGACAGCCAAACAGGCAACATGCCCTCGGTCCAACCCAAAATGCACCTTGCCATACTTTCAGACAACCGCACTCAACGACTCGATCCTGTGAAGATATCACAGAGCTTCTCCTGAATACACCCTGACGCCCTGCTCTGTACATGCCCCTATCATCCTCTCAACATGTATACTCGCGAACCCCCAACAGTCCTTCCTGCGACATCACCAGCATCGTCTCCCTCCCAATCCGCCGCTATAGTCTTCATTCATGGCTTAGGCGACACAGCGGAAGGTCCTTTGGCGGTTGCTGAGCAGTTCCAGCGCGCCGGCAAGCTGCCCTATATGTCTTGGACGATCCCGAATGCAATCGAAGAGCATCATCTTGCCACCACTGCATGGTACATGCTAACTAGGCTCTCGCCATATCCGCCCTCACGTCCAGAGCTTGAGGACGATGAAGACGAAGACGGCATGCTGAGGTCTGTAAAGTACATAACCAAATTGATAGATGAGTTGGTAGCGCAGGGCGTCCCAGAAGAGAGGATAGTGCTCGCCGGTTTTTCTCAGGGCCATGTCATGGCACTGCTAACGGGTCTGGTTTCAAAGTATGCAGGAAGACTGGGCGGGCTCGTAGGCCTGAGCGGATACATGGCGTTGTCTGAGCGAGTACCCACATTGCGAGAAGAAGCAGGGCTACCGAGGGGTGTCGAGGACAACGTGCATGTGTTTCTTGCACGAGGTACTGGTGACAGACTGGTGCCAAAGAGGCACCACCGCTTGTGCTGTGAAGCGCTGGCTAAGTTGGGTGTCAAAGATGAGCTAGTTGCTGTGAAGGGGTATGAAGGCATGGGACATGTCATGGGTGGTGCGGAGCTGAGAGATCTGTGTGTATGGTTAGAGCGAGTGGTCCCACCACTAGAACTGTGATCTGTTGTGGGAAATGCATGCAAAGTTTCAAAACCTATGATTCGTTGTAGTTTACCAAGTTCAAGCGTTGGAAGGAAGGGGGGCGCGCTTCGCAGATCGACAGGGCGCCGTTGCCCGACTCCCGACTTGGCAGGTACGTAACGCAACGGTCTGCGGACCCCATACTTCGCGCCAATACTCCCTTTCTTCAGTCTCACTGCGCGTGCGATGTTTTCTGCTATCCTTGTCTCGCCTTTTTCGTAATAGTAGTAATCCATCATGGCGCTGATACGACGATATGGCCTGTACACGATCCTGGCAGCCGTGTTCGTGTACATGCTGTACTCCCTGAGCTTCCCATACGAGATTGACGACCCGAATGCGAGACCTCCCAACAACGATGCACAAGCACAGAATCCTGGACAGCAGCAGCCGTACAAGTCCTTCGATTGGGCGAGAAAGCCGATTCAGCATCCTGTCAAGGAGATAATTCAACTGCCCACGGGTGCGCCGGCGAAGCTACCCAAGATACAATTCGACTTCAAGAAGGAGGATGCTACAGCGAAGAACATACGCGAGAAAAGAAAAGAAGAAGTCAGAAAGCAATTCCTGAAATGTTGGACTTCATACCGCCAAATGGCCTGGATGCACGACGAGTTGAAGCCTATCAGCGGTGAGGTCAACGACCACTTTGGGGGATGGGCGGCCACACTTATTGATGCGCTGGACACACTCTGGATCATGGGCTTCAAGGAAGAGTTTGAGTCTGCCATCAAAGACGTGGAGAGGATCGATTTCGGATACACTGCGCTACAGAAGGTCAATGTGTTTGAGACGAACATCAGACACCTCGGCGGGCTGCTCGCAGCATACGAGCTGAGTGGGGAGAAGCGACTGCTCAACAAGGCCAAAGAAGTCGGTGAGATGCTCTACCATGCATTTGACACTCCCAACCACATGCCCGTCACACGATGGGATTTCCGCGCTGCAGGCGAAGGCAAGAAGCAAATTGCAGACAACCAGGTTCTGCTCGCGGAGCTCGGCTCTATGACTATGGAGTTCACACGGCTGTCTCAGCTCACGGGCGACCCCAAATGGTATGATGCAGTGACTCGTGTCACAAAGGAGCTCGAGAAGCAGCAGGACAGCACAAAGTTGCCTGGCATGTGGCCAATTGTGGTCAACGCAAGGAAGCTCGACTTCACCGAGGATAGCGTATTCACGCTGGCCTCCATGGCAGACTCCACCTACGAGTACCTGGCGAAAATGTTTGCGCTACTTGGTGGCCAGGATCCTACGTACAAGAAGCTGTACGAAAAGTCAATGGACACTGCTGTCAAGCATGCCATCTACCGCCCTATGACCCCAGACGACTCCGACTTGCTCAGTTCAGGCATGGTTCGGGTTGATGGCACGACAGTATACTTGGACCCGGAACTTCAGCACTTGGGCTGCTATACGGGCGGCATGTTTGCCCTAGGAGGTAAGATGTTCGCCAGCAAAGAGCACGTCACTATCGGACGCAAGCTTGCGGATACGTGCGTATGGGCGTACAAGAGCAATCCGGCAGGCATCATGCCTGAAGTGTCACACCTTGTCAAGTGCGCGAACACGACTGAATGCCACTGGGACGATAAGGTCTGGCACGACGAAGTCACGGCAAGAGCTGATTTACAGAGAGAGGCGGACCCATTGAAGAACATTGCGGGCCTCAGGCTCCCCCCGGGCTTCTCTTCTATTGGGGACCGTCGCTACATCCTTCGACCCGAGGCCATTGAGAGCGTTTTCATCCTGTACCGTATCACAGGCGAGCAGTCATGGCAAGCAGCGGGCTGGGATATGTGGACTGCGATCTTGAGGGTAACAGATACCGATATTGGTAACGCTGCTCTGCTCGACATTTCTGCAGATACACCGCCAATGACGGATTCAATGGAGGTAAGTTGGGAGTCGTTGCAAGACAATGCCGTCGATGCTAACCATGTTGCAGAGCTTCTGGATGGCAGAAACCCTCAAATACTTCTTCCTTCTGTTCAGCGATCCGAGCTCAATCAGCTTGGACGACTATGTTTTCAACACTGAAGCGCATCCTTTTAAGATACCCAAGGCCAAGCATTAGTGGGCCGTTTAGGTCCTAGGCCAGATGCAGCATTTTGTCCTTTGCTGTCTCGCACAGCTACACTGTTAAAGCATCTCGAGAGCGTTTGCAATGAGAGAATTGTAGAGAATTGCCATTGCCATTTTCCAGAATGTTAGTCTGTTTGCCCCCGCTTGCCAGTCGCTGGTGGTGGACCTCGACTAACGTGACGCCAAACCTAGTGGACCCTGAGGCAATCGAAGCATCATCGTGATCATGACATCACAGCAAGATATGGTTTATAAACACAAAAGCCGTAGAAAGTTGCAATCCTCTTCCAATCAATCAGTCAGGCACATCACTGAACCACCAGATCTTTACCCAAAAAAAACACCAACACATCACAATGCCTCACTCCAAGACCCCCGGCCAGTCGAACGCCGCTTCTGACAAGTTCAACAAGCAGGACGCTGAAGGTACGATACAAGCATAGCTCTACGGATTGCTCTCTCATGCACGCTCTCCTCTCTCGTCCAACATACTAACGTGCCGTTGCAGCCAAGGGTCTCGGCGCATCCAACGCACCCGCCGCAAAGGAGCAACAGAAGCCTGGTGAAGCGCCAGTAGCGAGCGATAGCGGAAACTCGAACGTCGGTGTCGACCCCAGCGCCAACAAGCCGGGTGAGGCTGGCATTGGAGGACCCAACTACGGCACCAGGTAGAGTGTTGGTGAATGAGTAGGAGGACACGACGATGCTATATGGCTCATCAATAGCGAGAGCTAATATTCACTAATGTTAAATCATCAAAACGCTGAAAAGTTGCTTTGAAAAACTCTTAAAATCGTGATGTTGGTGCAGTGCTCCCCGAGACAGCTCACGCGAGTCATGCTATGGTGAAGGCGCTAGGACGGCGATTAACAGCTGGACCCTTGCGCGTGTTCAAGCAAGCCACCAAGCCTCATCTTCTCCACAGCCATTGAACATCCGCCATGTCGAGGGAGGAAGAGCCATCTTACATCGACTACGAGGCATTCCTCGACCCAGACTTCTCGGCCACGGCCTTTGCCAACACGCTCGTGCTCGCAACGAACAACCCGTCCGACACGCCGCTCGATCTGTCGACACCCCTCTCGCGCGTGCTCTTCGACGTACAAGAAGTCGACACACACATTGACACGCTCACGACCAAATCCGCGCTACCGCTGCTCGAGCACACACGCGACCATGCCGAGTCGAGCGGGCGCATACTCGCCGAGGTGGAAGGGCAGGTCGCAAGCTTGACGGAAAGCTACAAGACGCTTGAGAAGGAGGTCATCGAGCGGTACGAGGTGGCCGAGCAAGTCCGTCTGACGGCAGAGCGCCTCGTGGAGACAGTCAGGTTGGGGAGAGCGGTGGCACGATGTCTCATGCTGGGCCGGCAGCTCGAGGTGCGCATGTCGGAAGTAGGCGGTGTGGGGAGCGCGAAGAAGGAGGATCACAGGGCGATGGTAAGGAGCGCGGACACGATACTCTCCCTGCGGCAGGTTTTCACAAGCACGAGGCCAGGGCAAGAGGGTGAGGGGCTGGACAGGGTGCACGCGGTGAACACGCTGAAGAACGAGCTGGTGGTGCCGGGGGAACGAAGCATTGCCTCGAGAGCGCAGCAGGTGGTGAAGGAATTCAGCATGTCGAGTTTACTCTCCTCGTCTGGACAGACGTCTGCCAGCACGTTTGCGCAGACCGAGGATACGAAGAGCCGAACCATATCAGCACTGCAGACACTGTATCTGCTCTCGCCTACCAACACGAAGACAACAAGCGAAAACTTCGAACCATCGCTCATGCTCAGCGCACTCCAGGACTATCTGCAAACGAGTCTGAAGAGCTCACTGGCGAGTCTAGCGCGAGCCCTCACCCAACTCCCGCTTCTCGAGCGCACGCTGCTCGAGATCTCTGCGCGCTGCCAGAACATCATGGCGCTGCAATCCCTCCTCCAATCGACCAAGACGCCGGTGCACCCCCTCCTCCCTCGACCGGCCACCCCGGACGCGTCCACACGCAACGACAACTTTCTCCAGCCGCTACTGCACGCGCTCGACACGGGGTCACTGCCGAGTTATTTCTGGCGCAGCCTGGCGTCCAGCATGGCGCCGCGGATGCAGGAGATCATGTACAAGGGCGGGGTGTCTGCGCGGACGCTGCGGAGCAACAAGGAGAGGGTTCGCGATGCGATTCGAGAGTGCGTGGATCGGGGGAGCAGGGTGCCGGGGGAGAAGTCGGGGAAGAAGGGCGAGGGGTGGGAGAGGGAGGCGGCGGTGATGGTGGGGAGTGTGGTTGGGGGGATTAAGTGAGCGTCTCATTCCATTATGCATGGGTAGTAGAGTGCGAGTTATCTTGCCACTTAGTGAGCGTCTCATTCCATTATGCATAGGTAAAAGAGTGCGAGCTTATCTTACCACTTAGTGAGTGTCTTATTCTTATTATGCATAAGTAGTAGAGTGCAAGTTATCTTGCTACTTAGTAAGCGTGTCTTGTTCTTATTATGCATAAGTAGTAGAGTGCAAGTTATCTTGCTACTCAGTGAGCGTGTCTCGTTCTTATTATGCATAGGTAGTAGAGTGCGAGCTCATCTTATCACTCTTGTTGCTCAAAAACATTCATATACTATTCTGCATCACGTCAATGTATCTGGTACCTACATGACGCAAGCTCCTCGAAGTGACCAAAAATAGCCAGGGTCCGGAAGCGCGCCGGCACGACGTCCAAGCGGCAGTGGACCCTCTTCCTCTTCCTTTCCTTTCCTTTCCTTTCGCACCAAGCACGGTAATACTTTGGTAGCTGGCATAAGTAGGTAGCGCATGGGACACACCCAAACACGCAGACTTGGCTACCTACCTAGGCACCGGTAGTGCAACGCCCAAGTCTGTTTGATCGACTCGGTGACAGCCCCTGCAATTCGCACGGAGCGGCGCGCTGGTGCAGATGGGGGAGCAAAGGGAAAATGACTGCCCGAGGGCTGCTCGACACGCTGTGTTGCAGGCGCACATGGCTGGTACGAGGTTGGCTGGGCTAGTTCCCGTGAGAGAGGCCGGACGGCCGCCGTGCCGTTGGTCACGGTTGGCGATGGGGCATGACGGGGTTGGCTCTTGAGATGGGTGGTGATGGATGGGGACACGCGGCGGTTGCTTTCTTTGTGAGAAGGTGGTGTGGTGTGGAGTGGAGTGGATGATGACTCGAGACAGTTGTTCTCGATTTGCTTTGGCATGGCATGGCATGGCATGGCAGTTGTGAAGTGTGTGAGGCGTTTGTTCACGCACGCTCAGCTGGACCCTGGGTCGAGCATGGTGCATGTTGCATAGTGCATGTTGCATAGTGCATGCTGCATGGTGCATGGTGCAAACGCAACTACACCACTGGTATCTACCACAGTACGTGTGCAATGGGCATACATGTCCTCAGCGCGCAGTCGGTCTGTTTGAGTCTTGACTGTCAGCACGAGCACGGCTAGTCGCTAGCACAGGGCTGCTGAAACGACTACCAGGCCCGGCTCGCGGCGGCTGATTGGCTGCGCTAAGCGTCTCTGCCTCTCTGGACGAACGAAGACGCTTCGAGACGACAGATGCAGTGACTTTGCGTGCACCTTCTGGACTCTCTCCTCTCCTGTCCACCGAGCTTTCTCCCTCTCTCTC
>SATY01000570.1:0-22567 GCA_004335155.1 Ascochyta viciae
ATTCTTCTTCTTCTTCTTCTTCTTCTTCTTCTTCTTCTTCTTCTTCTTCTTCTTCTTCTTCTTCTTCTTCTTCTTAGTTCTAGATAATATAATCTTATATTACTAAAATAGTTTATACACAGTTTATTTAGCATATAAAAGAGGTATTTATTAGGCCCTAAGGCAAGGTGCACTAAAAGATAAGGTAACAACACAAGTAGTAATAATATAATTAGCAACAGAGATGTATAATTGACTGTAGACTATTCAATGCTAGGCATCAATCCAGTCTAAGGGACTACTTATACTAGGCTTGACCTAGAACGGGTTACTCTGTAACAACCTTCCAAGACGTCAGCCATTGGGCTGACAGTATTAGGAATAAAAAAAAATAGTAAGAGATTGTTAATTATAAATGTATTATAAGGATTAGATTTTGTCTTACTAGGCTGTTAATTAGGAGGTAGAAGTTTAGTATTTTATTAATAAAGTAGTTTATATATATAAATTACTTAGCGTATAAAGAAGGTGTTAGAAATTAGAATAGAATTAGAAGATAAAAAATTGTAATATATAAAAAAAAGTAAGGTTTAGGTCTTGTTTTACTAAAAAAAAAATTAGACTAAGAGCTAGACGTCTGATATTCTCCAAATGTTGGTATGCGGGTTTGTTTGCTTATTTGTTGCCTTCGAGGAGGGTATTGACTTTTGCGGGTTTAGAAGTGCGTGGCTTTGGATTGGGGGTTTCTTTCAAAGCTGGAAAGCTCGATTTGGATTTTTAGCTCTTTGTTACGTGCTGCTGTTACACGGCTTTGTTTGTTTGATAGGTGATTTTTCTCACATTTTTGATAGATTAAACATGGCGGATACAGTGCTTTGTTGACATTGATTATCTGCGACAAGACCAGCTCTTTCACTTCGACTGTCACAGCACCTGGTCCCGCTAGAATGTAGGGTTTCTACGTTGACGTTTTCACTTCAATACAAAGCATTGTTACTCTCCACGTATACACACGAGTGCCAACCCACTGAAAGGAACAAGACCTTGAACGGCCATGAGACCTCGCACAGTCCTCCTGCTCGCTGGATTGGCTGCAGTCACAGCTGGTCGCGCAATTCATGGACCTTTCAGATCCGCTACTGTCACCAGCCTTTTCCCAGCACATCAACTACGCAATCTCCAGGTCAACAACACCGACATCGCCGCAAAGATCGCCGCCGAGGATGTATCAGACCCAGAAAACCCGTGGTCCTCAGACCCAGACGACGACCACGATGAAGACGACCAAGCCAAATTCACTCCAGAGCAGCAAGAAGACATCTGGTGCAAAGCCAAGAGTCGAGGTGTCAAGCTGATCAAGGCCATGATGATGGGTGATGGCGAAGCGCAAACGATGCTGGGTTGGCCGTACATGCAGAGTCCATGGGACGGCGACCTCAAGCTGGATTTGAGGAAGTGGGGTTACCTCGACGATGACGAGAAGCACAAAGAAGTGGACGACCAGTGTGACTTTGACAAGACGCATGAGATGGGAGACGCTTTCAGGGATCTCAAGATAGACCCCAAATCAGCAGGGAGTGGCGGTCCGAATCACTGCTTCTATGTCGAGCACATGAATGGACCTACCGTCATCCGTGATGGAGATGGTGAGCTGCCCTTTGAGGAAGATCAGCATTACAGGGTTGATGGCAAGGACTATCAGGTACGTAAGGTTCTTTATTTTTACACCAACTGATTAACTCATACCGCTTAGGTCACCCAAGCCTATGCTAAAATTGGCGTCAATCCCACCAATGGTCTCGTGTACTTCATTCACCGTGAGAGCCCCGAGAGCGCTGCTGAAGAACACTGGAAGCGTAAGCCTACCGCAAACGAGCTGCCAGCGCTAAGATCAAGTTCCGACATTGCATGGGGAAGTAAGTCGCTCAGAACTTTCAGATAACGGAAGGTTGGATCTAACTTGTCCAGTGTGGAACCGAGTCGCATCGGCCAATTTGCGCAATCTCAACTACTTCATGGCAGTCCAGGTGATCAACCCAGAAACGCAGTACATCATGCAGCGTGCCCTTCAGCAATACGATATTGCTACCGTGCCAGCATGGCCTGGAAAGGACTTCGAGTTTGCTGTGCTGAAAGGGAGGGAGCTCGAGATGGAGGCTGCTTTGGCGCTTCTAGGTAAGTCATTACAGCAACAACCCCTTCTCCATGTGAACACAGCTGATACATACTGACAGGGTCTCCCAATGGCCTTGGGGCAGGCTATTTCATCATTCAACATCGCCCTCAACTTGGCTGGAAGTACATCTGGAAAGTCAAGATCTTCATGGCTGGCAAGGGCGAGTGGGCCTTGCCTAACATCATATTCTATATCTCCGACCATGCCACTTTCGAAGGGCCGGAACCACAACGTCGTTTAGATGAACAGCTGAAGGATCTGCACATTGCACAGCGTCGCAGGAGAGATTTGGACAATCATGCCGAGACCGGTATTGTGTACAAGAGCAAAGACGGCAGAAATGTCATTCGAGAGCATATTGTCATGGCAAAATTGTAGATTTGAGGAGGCATCCATACATTTCGTAGGCAGAATCTGAGTTGAGGTCACTTGTGCGAGCCATATATCCCATTTAATTCGTGGTCTTCGTTTCACCTTTCATATGTAATTGATCTGTGGGTCCCCATTGGTTACTCCAGACTAACGAAAATGAGCGGTCCTTCACCTTCACTGTGCCTCGTCTATCTTAGCGTCCGCGCTCCCCCTCGCCCTCCCGTATAAGTCATTGCATCCCGCCCTTCTTCTTTACCACTCCAAACAACCGCCTTACCAGGATGCGGTTTTCGGATGCGCTCGCCTTCGCGCTCTTGCTGGTCTTTGTGGCTGGCAGGGTCGTTCCTGCTCATCCGCGACCATACACTGGCACCAACATCACCACTCTCATCAAGGTTTTTGGAACCCCGCTTGTTACCGACAATAAAATCGAGTCTAGCCCAAATCCGGTCCTTGAATTGCTCCCAATCCCCGATGGGCCGGCAGTCGCTGCTGAGCCGACACCTCAGACCGAATGGCAGAAGTACGTCTGTCGTGGTGAGAAGCTCACCCAGGCGTGTAAGCTAGACAAAGACAAGGCTATTGAGTTCGCAGAGCCCATCGATAGCGCATGGGATGGCACGATGGAGGCAGAGCTCAAGCTCTGGGGCTACAAGGAGCTGCCGGCAGACTCGCACTGTTACTTCGGTGATATCGAGCCAGCTTTCAAAGGGCTCAAGATTGGTATGCGGTCGAAGAACGAAGGGGGAGCCAACTACTGCTTCCAAGTACGCCATGTTGACACTGAGGCGAGAAACGCGCAAGGTGAAAGAATCGACGACAGAGATCAGACCTACAAGGTGGGCGACAAGGAGTATCGAGTGAGTGACGACAGGCACATCATACCTCTTGAATAGAACTAACTCGTGATTGCTAATAGATGACTGGCGCTTATTCTATCATCGGAGTAAACGCCCGTAGTGGAGTCATCTACTTCGTCGATGTGAGATCAGCATTCCACGCGGCTGAATATTTGTGGAAACCAGAAGTACCGACAGCGGACACGCTACCAGCACTCAAACAAATCTCAGACATTGCGTAAGTTTTGAAATGATCAATGCCAGTTTCTTCGCTAACGATGATGAAGTTGGGGGTTCTGGAACCGCGTACACCCAAAGGGTAGAAACCTCGGAAAGATCAATCTTTTCTTCGTTCACAACATCGTCAATGCCGAAACCAATCGGCTCATAAAGCAGTCGCTAGACCTTTACGTTGTACCGGATGGCCAGCAGAGAGTCACAGAGCTGCCTAAATGGCCAGGTTTAACTTTCGATATCGAGACGGAGGCAGGGCAAGCTATGCTTGGTGAGTGGGCTATGATTTTGATGCGCACCATTTGGTTCACTCCTCTCCTGATTAAGCAGATGAAGTGGCCTTGCTAATATATATCTTGTAGGATCTCCCAATGGCATCGCGGCGGGTTACTTCTTGTCCCAGCATAAAACGCAGCTTGGTGGTAACAAATACATCCACCAAATCAGCGTCTTTGCTTCGGAATGGGAAGGCAGCCAACCCTCGATGGTCTTCCATGTCAAAGATGCATCGACACTCACACAAGCTGTCAAGAAAGATCTGGAGCAGTCTGAGCGGGGGAAGAGCCTCACTGGCCGTGATCTGGCGCTGGTAGTCGACGACTTTTCCTCTCCTTTCAACGACAACGAGCCGGCACTCGGTGGCGATTCTCCTCCACCGGCTAAACGTCCGAAACTGAATCCGGGTTCGCCTGAAGGTCCTTCAACGCCAGGTCTGCCTGGAGCTTCTCCACAAGCCGGTTGGGCGGCCTATGTGTGCCGTGGTGAGAAGCTGACACGAGCGTCCAAGCTAAACGCAGACAAGGGAGAGGAGTTTGTAAGCCCGATCAACAGCCCTTGGACTGGGACGCTCGCAGCAGAGCGCAAGTTTTGGGGATATACCGATATGCCACACGCTGATTGCGACTTTGAGGGCGAGTATTACGATATCACGAGGGCGTACAAGGCTCTCCACGTCCTGCCAGAGAGTGAACATGAAAGCGAGAACGAGGATCCGAACGATTGCTTCCGTGTATTTCACTACGATCCCGAGAAGACGGACGAGCAAGGCCATGACATCGAAGCTCAGGACCAGACATACAGTGTCAACAACAAGGTGTATCGGGTAGGTGCTTGGTTATCATGCTGGAGAAGGATAGGTGGCTGACATGTTGGAATAGGCAACTGGTGCGCATGGTACCTTTGGTATCAATGTCGACCAAGGCATTGTCTGGTTCATCGATGTTGCGTCCGCTCCGCTCAAGGCTTCGAGTCTATGGGGTGTCGAAGAGCCTCCGGCTGACCAGCTACCCGCATTAAGACAGATGTCAGATCTTGCATGGGGCTTTTGGCATGAGGCTCACGCTGGCTCAAACCTCGGTCATATCACCAAATTCATCGTACCGCAGATCATCAACCAAGACACGCTTGACGTGATCAAGCAGGCACTTGTGACTTACGCTGTTCCAGAGGGTCAGCAGCGCCTCACAACAGTCCCGACATGGCCTGGCGTGACCTTCGATATCGAAACAGATCAAGGAAAGGCTCTCTTAGGTCAGTTTCCATGATTCTCGGCTGCTATCTATCAAATCCTTGCTAACGTAAAAAGGGTCCCCCAATGGCATTGCCGCTGCATACTTCGTGTCTCAGCACAAGGCTCAGATTGGTGCAAACAAATACGTTCACCAGATTACCGTCTTCCAGCCAGACGACAACGATTCTGCGAACGAAGAACCTACGATCATCTATTATGTCAAGGACGCGCCTAATCCTTCGTTTGAAGGCAAGAATAGTCTTCACGGGCAGAAAGAGAAGAGCATTCTTACTCGCGGTGACGATCAGGAATTTTGGCAAAAGTTCGTCTGTAGGGGCGAGAAGCTAGCCCAGGCATCGATGCGTAACAAAGATACCGCAATACAGTTTGCAAGTCCCATCGACAGTGAGTGGGATGGCACTCTCGAAGCAGAGTTAAAACTCTGGGGTTACACAGACTACAAGGGAATATCGATGTATTGCGAACTGGACAACATCGCTGAGAGCTTGAACCAAATTGGGATCGATGCAAAGTTCATGTCTAAGAACAGGGATGGTCAAAACCTGTGTTTCAATATACGACATCAACTAGAGGGAGACACAAGGCCTATCTTGGATCAAAGATATACCGTGGGCGCCAAGTCGTATCGGGTAAGTGAACGATGTTTGCTCTACGGACTTGACTGACCTTTGATTTACTCAGATGACGAATGCATATGCCCACATCGGTGTCAATGCCCGGGATGGAGTCATTTCTTTTCTCAATGTCAGATCAGCTGATAGCGGTGCCGCCACATACTGGGCAGTAACGAAGCCGCTAGTTGATGACCTACCAAAGTTGCGACAGATATCCGATATCTCGTAAGTCATTAGACGTTGCCATCCATGGCTTTGATATATGAGCTTACTATGAAACATAGTTGGGCCTTCTGGAGAAGGGCACATCCAGACGGAGTCGGTCTCGACAATATCAACAAGTTCCTGGTGCACGACATCGTCAACGACGACACATTGCGTCTTATTCGACTAGCTTTGAAAACGTACAAAGTTCCCGAGGGACAGCAACGCGAGAACCGTCTACCAAGGTGGCCAGGATTGGTGTTTGGTATCGAGACCGAAGAGGGCAAAGCGATGCTCGGTGAGTAGACTTCCTGCATCGATCTGCGTTTTCTCCCTAGTTCTCGCCGCTAACACAAACGATCCAGGATCCCCCAACGGAATTGCTGCTGGCTACTTCGTCGCGCAACACAAAACGCAGCTTGGCGCTAACAAATACGTGTATCAGGTTACCGTCTGGAACGACCGATATGGAGACGAGCAGATGATGTTTTGGGTCAAGAACGCGCCTCCTCCAGCGGAAGAGAACTCCGGAGACAAGACCCCAGTACCCCAGCATGGCGATCTCAATCCGCATGGCAGGGTGTTGAAGCGTAGCGCTGATGGCAGGAACATTGTCAGGGAGCACATTGTACTGGCGAAGCTGTGAGGTTTACTGTGAAACACCCAAACCTGTTAGAACAAAATGCATCTGTTCATCCTGGCTCACATTCCCGTCAAGTCCAGACCATATCTGAGGCATGTGTCCAGCCGTGAAGTCAAGCCAAGAAAAATGAATTGTCTACTAAGAGGACGTACTACTAAGCGACAGGGTTATGGGACCAAATTGGCGTGTAACTACCAAACCTAATCTCTTCCGCCTTCCAATTCTCCGTTGGCGCACTTTATTTCGCCGATCTCACCAATCGCCTCCACTTAGTCCAGTACATCGTAGCCCAAACCGTAGCTCAAACTGGGCCCTTGTTGTGCGAGTCCAAAACCTAGTACGATCCGATAGTGGTTACCGTACCCGCCCATCAGGCATCCTTGCCCGTGGAACCGTTACGTCGAGTTGTCCCCTACATGAATTCCAATCGTTCAGCAAAACAACCGTCGCCCTTGAATGAGAGTATCACTGACAGCCAAATGCAAAGCTCACGGAGCAACGACCCGCTTTATATAAAATTGCCAACCTCTCCCAGCTCAACTGCAAGTCGGAGCTTTTGCTTCCTACACCGCGAGTATCCTTCCGCTTGCGGCAGCGACTGGCCCGTCGGGTACGAGAGCCCAACCACCCCCGGACACCGGTTTGCAAAGCGCAAGGGCAAGCGCGGCTAGTGGTAGTCTCGCGGCAGAAGGATCATGCGATCCACAGCGGACGCTGACGTTCTGGGCAGAGCTAGACGATCCATATCGTCGATACGAGTGAAGGAAAGGATTCCGAGCAGCGGTGATTCGAGGCCTCATCGCGGATGCAACGTCGATGCTGGATGACTGGATCCTTGGTTTCGTTACGCGGCGGACCATGCTTACCGCCGAGCCGACGGAAGTGCAAGAAATGAGACAGGCGGCGCATGGACGGGCCGATTGGTGGACAATCGGTATGCGTTTGTAGAAGCTGGACGCCGGGTGCAGACATGTACGAGTGGGTCGATATGTCACTTTAGGTCACAATTCAAAGAAATTGTGTGGTCCGGACAGAAGTCGCCGTTAGCATGTGATGGGACATATTGGAAAGGAATCCAAGAAAAGGATAGATTTAGGTATTACTATTTACAGCTACACCACCTATGAGCGCATAGCTCGGGGTATCAGTATTATGCAAAGTCACAAGCGTGACACAGAACAATCATCCACCTGCTCCATCCTTCCCATGATCGTCGTCTATGTCTGCCCATCATCGAGAGTGAAGTGTTCCCATCTCGAGATGACAGCATCCATCCTTGAACTCTCGCAATCGTTTGAGACCGATCGTGTATCGGCGATGAACTGGCTACTGACCAGCTCAGCAGCCTTCTTCGTCCACTCCTCGCTTGTACAGTAGTCCAGCGCCCCTTGTACTTCTGCAGGCAACTTTACGCCTAGCGTCTTGCACTTTTGCGTCAGTAGTCGGAAAATGGGCTGTGCATAATAGCTGTAGCTAAGGAGCACTGTCAAAGCACGCAAGCATGTGACCAAGCCTCCGTATCGTTCGTCGGTTTCTGTTTGCGGTGGGCTGGAAACTCTGTTCGACATGTCGTCTAGAGTACCAAAGCTCGCCACTGTGATACCGTGTATGACGAATGTGATGGCGTTTGACCAGCCGTGATGAGTGTTGTGGAGGTTGACAAGGCGCCGGATCTCCCTCAACGAGTCTGAAAGGACGCATCTCGCACGAGCAACGTACGGCGCTGCTTGCTCGGATGATGTCTTGCGGTCCACGACGGGTCGGAAAAGCTTGACAATGTTGACGTTGTATTGCATGCTGCGCTTGTCAGCAAAACTCCACCAAAGTCGACCAAGAAGCTTACGCGCAGAGAAGATGGACTTGTGATGGGTGTTTGTCAGGGTCTAAACTATCAGGCCGCGAGCGCCACCAGGATCGTAGACGGGAGTAGCAGCCTTCAATCCGACCTATACTGTGCGCGTCTTGTAGGACAGTATGCTCGTAGTCCTGCATGATACCTACGCAATCGAGGAGGATCGTATGGAGTTCGCATTCGGAGCGGAAGAGGGCTGCCAGGACGTGTCAACTCTGCAGGCATTCTTCATGCTATTTGACTTACAATCGGTATCTTGATATGGGATCGGCAACGAAGGGAGGTTTTTGATGATAACAGGAAATGAATACGTGATTGACATTGAGCTGGAACCTTGTTAGTGCTATGGACATCATTGCCGAGACTTTGAGATAGACCTACAGCTGAAAGTTGTGCACGGCCCAGGCAGTTACTGCTCGAGCTCTCTTCCATCTATCGACAGAGACATGCGATGGTGTGATGCAGTTGTGGGTTGGTTCATAGTGGAATAGGCCGAGGTTTTGAGCAGTCATACACGCTTCAAGAAGAAACCGTTGTCCGTCTCTGTCGCGACCGTATTTCGCCATTGCAAGATCTAGAAAAGGCCAAAGTCAGTGAATATTCCGCTGTGGATGGACTATGCGTATATCGAGACGAGTTTCCAAAATGTGCACTTACAGAAAATCATGCCAGCCTGTACTTTGGTCAGGCTGTCTCTGTCTTTTTCAAGATCCCACAGTCGCCTCGCCTCGTGGTAGAAAGAAGTTTGGATTGAAGTCTCTGAAAATGGCTTGTTACGATCTTTGACCAAGGACGAATGAAACTACCGCACAATCAGTTTTGTGGCCAGGGCGCAAATGCTGCATGCCAGATTGAGAACTTACACAAGCGGAAAGAAGCACGACATTTACAAGCAGTTCTGAACAGAAGTCACCACGACCGCACGACAGATCTGCGAGGAACGCTTCCCGGTCGAAAAAGTGGTAGTAGACATGCTCTCTCTCAGTCCATATTGTGAAGAGGTGGGCCAGGAAACCGGTGTCATCAGTAACGCTGGTCCAATTGCCGATGTACCCTAACCGGGGATCTGCAACCAAGTCATCTGCAGCTGCAGATGAGGGGGTCTGCAGTATTGCCTCAATAGAAGTGGGTCGTGGCAGGGAGCTTTGGCCATCTGTGCTGGGGTTGGTCAAAATCGCTCCCGTGTGCGGCGTGCACTCGACTCACCGAGCTGGCAGGTCTTGGATGTATCTCCGTCTTTGTGTAGCCGGACCATCATAGCCCATCGAGTGTATACCAGGGTAGGGTAGATTGTAGGACTCCATTGTGCCAGATGAATCCAAGGCCTGGCGAAGTGGAGGAAGTGTCACTGGACGAAAAGGTTCGTGTCCGGGGCCGCTCCGGGGTGGTGTATGTAAACGTTGTTGGATGAGTGAGTTTCCGTGGCGGACAAAATCTGCCAGCTCCTGGATGCGTTGGGAGGGAGGTACGTCTGGTGAGGTTGATCTCATGCGCTTGAGAACCTCTATAGCTTCTTCTTCAGGTCGCAACCGAAGAAAGTCATACAGCTGACGTAGGTTCGACAATTCACCCTGCATCTCCTCGTTCTTGCGCTTCATCGCCTGCGACGGCTTCTCATTAGGTCCGAGCTCATAGACACATTCTGTATCCTTCTGAGCGCAGCAGGTGCACACTGGGCGATTGCCATCACATTTCGATTTTCGTTTCCTGCATGCAACACATGCGCCAAGCGTCACAGTACGTTTGGGTTTCGAGGTCAAAGTCGGCCGCGATTGAGATTGTGGTTGTGGTTGTGGTGCTGGTTCCTGATCGATCCGTGCTGGTTGAAGAGCTCGAAAAGTAGACATGACGAAGATACGGTTCCAAGAGTGATGCTAGGGAGAAGACGGACCATACCAATGAGAACGTCAGAGGAAGTTGACGCGAGGCTTCGGACGTTGCGAGTCAGTGACGATAAGCGATGCTGGGGAAAGGCAGTAGTGGACATGGCAAGAGGAAATCCGCTCGTGATATGAGAGGGCAGGATTTTTTGTGGGGAAAGCATGCCGGCGGTATGGTAGGGACGAGCTTCACAGCTACCGCAGCAAGGTAGTTCAGAGAACAACGTCTGGCTGGGGCAGGCATAAGATCCCGGAGCCTGTCATTCTTCTAGACTGACGACATTGCAGTGGCGAGGCCTTATGAGCAGTCCAAGGGGGCTATCTCGGTCAGTTAAAGTACGGACAAGGTGGAAGGCGGTCGGGCATCCACAAAACCAGCAACCATGGATCAGCACGCCAGGGCCTCTAGGGGTTTGGTGAACTTCGGCAAGTCATTCGCTGCGGGGCTGAGTCCGTTCGCATAGACTGGGAGCTTTGGCGTGCGTCAGGTCGCCAGGCGCCACCCGTTAGTTTTCCGATCCGACAAGCGACAAGCGCATGTTTGCTTCCGCTACCAATTGCGGTCGACCTTCGACTGGCCACTCAAAATTCGTGATGGCTGGATTGTTATGGCATGTCGCATTCAGCACATCAGCGTCTACGAAACACATTCTAGTGTGGACGGACTTGATCTGACGTAGACCGTGGTAGTCTATTGTTTACCAGAAGGGTGGGCTCGGAACATGCCGCTGACTGATGTTGCACGCCGGGTGCAGTCGAAATCGCTGGGTTGGGCGAATCAAAGAAGCGTCTTTGACCTTCGGAACTGTGCTCCGTGCAAGTCATGTTTTGCGCAACTGCAGAGTAGCAAAAGAATTTGATTACTGATCGCGCGAACACTTTTGTGGGCAGGTGGTGGAATAGGGCCGATAAGTTCAGATGTACGACCCGGCATGTTAGACGCTGCGGTGCCTACTCACGGGGGCCGTACGCCGTATAAACTCTCTCAAGTCAAACATGATCCAAGAGAGATTGCGCTAAGCGCCAAGCTTCTGAATGGTGGTCAGAGCGCCCGTAACCAATTTTGCTCCGTTTATCTTTCTGGAAGAGGGAGCAGTAAGCTATCCTCGAATTTGACTGAACTTCTACGGTACTCAAGCCACCGGGACGCTGAGACGAAATGTTGAGACCATGCTATTAGATTGTTTGAAACTTGCTTGTCTGAAAGACAAACTCTCAGATCAATCACAAGCGGCACGTTTTGAAAATGCGGCAGCTCGTGACATCGATCGCGTCTCTCAGTGCGGAAGCGAGCAGGTTTGTGGTGCTAACTATGTGGATAGGGCTGGGGCGCCTCAGCTTGTGTCCACACCAGCTTGCCCTGCTTCCCACCATCAACAGCGATGATTTGACCATGAATGTGACTGCTGAAGTTATGGCTGGCGATAGACAGGATAGTCATGCCCACAGCCCTAATGGGAACCGGCCCGCCCAAGGCAGTCTGCAAGGGTCAGCCATGGTATGCAAGTACTGTAGTAGCTGTTGATGTTTTGGGCGCCGCTGGTGACAGGGGTGAAATGATGATGTAGTAGATGATGTTATGGTCGGGTCGGATGTGTCTTACCGTTGCTTGAGCGTCAAGATAGTACTGGTCTGGATTATGCGTGCACTCTTGTTCCCAACGATCCGTTCGCACCGGTCCAGGGGCCACTACGTTTACACGAGCGCCTGGCCATTCCCTTGGGATTTCCATCCGTAGCGAGTGCAGTAGTCCACCTTGTACAGCGCTTTTGCCAAGACTGTACTCCGCCTTCTGTCGCTCGCCAAAGAGACCACTCTCGCTGCCTATTATGATGAGGTTGGGATGCTTCATCGGTGTGCCAGTGTGCCTTGCCTGACGCAAACCACGTATCCATTCACGTGCAGTCAGCCAAGTGCCAGCAACGTTGATGTCAAGCACTTTTCGCAGCTGATCAAATGATGAGTCGGCGAAAGGTGAATGTTCTAGCACAGAGAGGTCGAGCGAAGCCAGTGCTATGGCAATATCGACCGGACCATACGCGTCGACTGCGGTCGTGAAAGCTTGTTGCACCTCGTTCTCGTCAGACACATCGCAATGTATGGCCAGAAGTTCTGGATGAGCCGCTTGCGACTGGGCGCTACTGGGTTGGGTCGAAGGGCGCGAGATGTCAACCGATGACACCTTCGCGCCTGCTGCAAGGAAATGATCCACAACAACCCGGCCAATGAGGCCAGCGCCACCGGTGACGAGTACGTGTGAGCCTTCCAAATCCAGCCCAAAAGACATTGGTTCCATCGCGAGGACCCAAGCAGGGGTTGGTGGATTGGATGTTGAGAAACAGCGAGTACAATCAGGTGGGGAAATCAGGTTCCTTGAGGCTGCGGGGATGTCTAGCCGAGGAACGCTTCTGCTCCTGCAAAGCGCTGGATGACGCTCTTCTTGGCGAGGGTCACAAGGCTTGCCGTGCATTTCAAGTCAATGTCCAATATTTAAATATATCAGTGAGCACCAAGGGCAGGACTACGAGTCGGAGCAAGCATGCAGCAGAAGGGGTCCAATCCAGCCGACCTCGAGGTGCTCAATAGCAACACCTGCGATGTCACTGTTGCGGTGTGCTAGTATGATAGTCCATGTAGCAATTCAACGTACAAAGGCGCTGGTGTTTGCTGGCAACTTCCTCCACACACGGCCCTGAGCTAGGCTTGTTTTATGCAAAGGCAAGCACAAGCCCCTCCGTAGCACGTCGACTCTAGTAAAGTTTGACTACTAGGTGACTTTCGCGTGTCCAAATCCGCTGCAGTAGTCATGCAGGGTCACGAAGCTGCATGTTTCTCCTGCACGTCAACTTAGAAAAAGGATGTGAAACTAACGGGGACAGACAAGCAGATCCGGTACGAATGCTGCGCGAAAGTCACACACGTGGTTTACTAGTGTGTGCACATGACTTGGAACATCTGAGCTACCTAGGCCAAGTTCCTGTGAAAATCGTACACCACGGAAGTTTTCAAAACATTCAACTCCGAGTGACGGCGGACAACGGCATCTCCGCAAGCGCGTACCTACAAGGGTTGTTGATCTGGTCCTCGGATTGATCTCCGGCCGATCGTCCCGAGACGAGCTGGGCCGCAATCAACCATGAGCACTGGTACACGCGGAGATGATACTCAAATTGCACATCCCACACCAGTTCACCGGCTAACGGGGTTGCCCCAGAAAAAGAACATACAAGGCTTCAAACGCAAGACGAATTGTTGAGATTGTATCCATGCTTCTAGCCACCGGCGACTCCGAGATCACAAAGGTTGGAAAATTTAACAATAGGGCGCGTGCACCACCTTAGTTGGTGGGATGACCTAAGGTGCAGTCTTGAGATTGCCCTACTTCTTTGTGGATCTGGCCATGCTCTTGAGGAACGAGTTCTTGATGCCCTTCGTACCCTTAAGCTCTTTGTTTCTGCTCTTGTTCGTCTCCAGATACGCCATGTCTTGCCCACCAGAATACTCGCTGAGTGCGCCTGCAGTTCTGCGAACAGCACCTTTCTTTCTGCCCATTCCAGAAGCATACTTGGAACCAAATGCATCGCCTTGTATATTCTCCGTTTTTGCATCCTCGTCCTTTGCCAGTAGAACATCCATAAGCAGCTCACGCCTTTCCTGCGGTGTCGCAAAAGCAAGCCCAGAGTGCGTGTCAAGACCTTCTAGGCGAGTGATGACCTTGAATGCGTAGCCTTGATCGACAAGGAAAGCTTGCCGCTTTGATGAGTAAAACATCTCGTCGGTGTCTTTGGAAACAAGAGAATAGAAAAAGGCGTTGAATCCTTCGTCGTTCCTCCTCTTTGCTCTCAAAATACGACCCAGTCGCTGAGCTTCTTGCCTACGTGAGCCGTAGTGAGATGATATTTGGATAAGACAGGTGGCCTCGGGAAGATCGAGACTGGTGTCGCCAATCTTGGAAAGGAATATAGTATTCACCAGAGGGTTGTGCTGGAAGTTTTCAAGGATACGAAGACGCTCGGCTTGTGGTGTTGCACCATAGATGTATGCCTTCCCTAACTTGCGGGAGTACTTCTCCAGAGCATAAACATTGTCGGAGAATACGATGATCTTGTCACCTCGTGACTCGTGGTAGTCGATGAGGAATTGACATGCTTGAAACTTGCGGGGGTTCATGATAGACAGCAATGCGCGTTTCTGTAGTGACGCTGGTTTTAGCCACTCCTGGTAGAACTCCGGAGTCATTTGACACCACACTTCCGCACACTGCACCCGGGCGATGTGGCCTTGTTCCGACAGCTCTTGCCAGTTCGCTTCGTACAGCTTGGGGCCGACCAGGAAGTTCAGGTCATCGATTTTGTCGTCTTCTCGCAGCAACGTGGCAGTGAGCCCGAGCTTGGCGTGTGATGCGATCTGGTAAGTGACTTTCTTAAAAATATTGGCAGGTACAACGTGAACTTCATCAGCAATCAGGAGTCCCCATTCTCTTTCCTTGATAAAGTTCATTACTTTCTCAGCGTCGTGTGACCGTTTTTGAACGGTACTGATCATAGAGTATGTACTGATGATGATACCAGCATTGCGAGGGAAGACGTTCTTGTTGTCTGCTGTGAACACGGCGATGTCTTCTGGGTTAATGTTCGACCACTTGATGAACTCGGCTCTCCATTGTACAACACTCATTGCACTTGTACAAAGGACGATGACCGACTTTTTGACACCGCAAGCTGCTGTAATTCCGACAAGCGTCTTTCCTGCGCCACAAGGCAGGACAATGATCCCAGATCGCGCTCGAGAGTTGGAGAACATCTTACTCAATGCCTTCTCTTGGTAGTAACGAATCTGAGCGTGCGGCTTGAGATCGATCTCAAGGTTGGGGTTCTTCATGTCGTTGTTGAAATCGTACTCTTCGGTTAGCGGAAGGCCTATAGCTCGACATCGCTTGACAACTCGTTCTCTTTCATCACTTTTGATTTGAAAAGAGTGAACTTGGGCTACCTCGTCGTCGTCGTCGTCCTCCCGTAGTGTCGCAATCATATCGGCCGGTGCAGGTTCTGCGCCAGCTGGCTGTGCAATCTGATTGGCTCCAGCTGCGAGTTTGGTGCCTGGAATTGCCATCTGCCCAATCTTCGGCGCGGCTTCCTTGATCAAACCATCAGTTTGATCTGCTCTGCATTCGGCGACTATAGGATCACGGAGAAGCTTGTTGAGAATAGTTGGATCTTCACTTTCGATGAAGGAGAGCGTTTTCTTCAGCACGATCTTAGCCTTTCCGAAAGCCGAGGTGGATCTCTCAATGAACTGAATGATGGAATCAGACAAAGCCGTCTTTGAGTACTTGTCGAGCTTGTCGATAATCTCCTGACTGGAGTGACCGACACTTACGGCTGCGAAAAGACTGTGCGTGGTAAGCTGATACTCATGCATTTTGGATACACGCGACTGTGGTTCAGCAATGTTGATCAAGAAGTCCTGGGCCTCATCGAAGAGGGGATGGAAAGACTCGATGATGATACCGCCCGCGTCGTTGATCCAAAGTGGGCGGTTCTGTTGGTCTGCTTTCATGGGTGCGTTCGACTGGTCGGATTTCCTGAACAAGTGTGCAGCGGCATCCTGAGGCCGCCCTTGCCGCGCCCTCTTCGTCATGGCTTTCACGTCAAACTGGTCCTTCAATGTATCGAAAGTTTCCTGGTCACTCATTACACCAACGTCGTCATCCCACGCATCCTCCGCCTCCACCTCAGCCGCCGACTGAAGCTTCCGTTTTGGCGGCATACTGAAGCGCAGCGGCGCGCTGCAGCGCACTGAAGGGTTGTATGACTACTCTGGCGGTGGTATATACGTGTAGCGACAGTCCTCGTGAATGCGTGTGCGAGCTCCGGGCGACGTGGGAACGAGGTGCGTGTGAGGTGAGTGTGGGAGTCGAGATGTAGTGGTGGCGGAGATGCCTGGGAATCCGTCTATGAATGAAACTAGACGATTATGTCATCACAACAGCCTCGTTCACCATGTGACGCAGTGATCTAGGCTGCACACGACTCATCGAATCACTGCTTTGCACGGATCATGTATTGAGATGCCGAGAGCGTTTGCGGGAGTGTTTGAACAATCGAGGGCTGGGTAGGACGAGTATTTACCGCTGGGTAGTAGGCATGTGAGAGGCTTAGGTTCGTGAGGCGGCGTTTGCCTTGTTTGCATCGCCGACGTCAACGGTCCGGGGTGGTTCGCTCAATAACACCAATACGACACACATGCCACACACAATGCGCACATGAAGTCGTGACATGCACTCCAATGGGCGCGTCCGACTCCAAACTCACCTTCAAGCAGGGCATCTTCCGCCTGTCGGAGCCCAAGCAAATCCCCGCCGACGATGAATACTGGACTGGCTTCTGGGAGCTGCCCGAGTCGACCGAGGATGTCTTCTCGCTCTTCTCACCTGCTGACATACGGCGCACACGCGACAACAACCTAGCGAACCTGGAGACGCTCATACTCGCCGTTACGTCACGCCTCGTGGTCCTGCGCAACCACCCCTCCTTCCCCGACCCCGAGCTCGCCCCAGAGCGCGATGCGCTCAACTGCATACGAGTGCTCACAAGGCTGCTGCCTTTTGTCTACGAAGCAGACCACCTGGGGTCATGGGAGGACACTTTCTTCTGGGCTGAGCGCCGGAAACGCAGCCGGCGCGGCCAACTGCTGAAGAGCGAGGTCATATTCGACGAGTCTGACCCAGACCCAACCCCGACCGAGGCTGAGCCTGAATTCACAAAGGCTAAACCTTTGGCTGAAGAGATTATAGACACGCTGATTGATCTGTTGTTCTTCTCTGAATTCACGCTGCCCAAGGTCCAAGGAGGCAAGAACAAGGTCTCGTATGCGATATGGCAAAGCGGTGTTGGCTGCAACACACCCGTAGCCTCGACCAAGGAGTTTGAGAGCAACAGAACGGAAATCCTGCGACTGCTGCTCACCTTCGCCAGCAAATCAATGTACATGTCAGCTGGTAAGCTACACGACGGAGACATGGGCACACGGCATCGCTGACCCACAACAGCCATACTCCCCGTGAAGGGCGTCCGAGCCATTACTTACATGGCCACCTGTCCAGAGAAGCAAGTGGTTTTGTCAGTGCTCTGCTCGATGCTGAACACCGTAAGTCTTGCGCTATGCATTGCTGCGCCTACGCTGACAGGTCTAGGTTCTGAAATACAACCCCGCGACATGGCGAGTACCTTACGACCATGTAGTGTTCAAAGACCAGAGGCAGATTCTCGTCACCTATTGTCTGCAGCTCCTTCTGGTGCTGATCCTATATCCCATACCTGAAGCCGGAAACGGCCCTGCGCCAAAGAACTTCTTCAGACACTTCCTTGGTCGCCTGCATCGCCCACAAGACTTTCAATTCTTAGTAGACGGCATGACGAGAATCCTAAACCAGCCTGTAAGTCGTCGATTCGTCAAGATTGGGTCATCAGACTAACTATTTCCAGCTTCAAGCTAACTCATCGTACCTTCCTGGTAGCCACAAATCGCTGACATGGGCACCGGAGATGATTATGCTATTCTGGGAAGCCTTGCAGTGCAACAAGCGCTTCCGCTCCTTCATCATCGATACAGACAGAGCGCACGACTTTGTGGTCCTCGTACTGTACTATGCGATCGATCAGCGCAACGAACCCTCCAAACAAGGGCTAGTGCGCATGTGTGTCTTCGTGTTGCAGACTTTAAGCGTTGAACCTCAATTTGGCAAAAGTCTGAACAAGACGTTCGAAGGACAGGAATCACTACCACCAAGCATACGGATACCCAACTTTCATGGCACCTACGCTGACTATGTCATCACAGTATGTTTCGACGCTTGCCCTGCAATATTAGCTAATCATCCTAGTCTATCTACACACTGCTCACAACTGGCAAGGGCAAGCTAGACGCTGTCTATCCAGCGTTACTTGCCATCCTCAACAATATTGCAGCACATGTGCAAAACCTAGGGCGTGCACCAAGCTCAAAACTTCTTCAGCTTTTTGCCTCGATATCATCGCCCAGCTTTCTGTTGGCCAACGAAACCAACCACACTCTTCTTCACTCTCTTTTGGAGGCAATCAACGCCATGGTTGAACACCAATACCAGCGTAAGAATCAGTCGCTCGCAGTCGCATGCCGTGACTGACTTGTTGATCAGATAACCCCAATCTTGTTTACGCAATCATACGATCCAAGAAGAAATTCCAAGCGTTGCGGGACTTCACGCTCGAGAGCGGGCAAGAGGAGATCGAACGCCAAAACCAGCTGCGCAAAGAAGGCGGCGCAGAATTATCGAGGCAGACGTCTATCGACAGCCTACGAAGTCCTACAGCCGCTCGAACATCATCGTTGGGCAATGTGCCAGAAGAGAACAGCGCTTTTGCCATTGGTAGTGACGACGACGACTCTGATGCAGAGGAGACTAGACCACCGCGATCAACATCGCCCATACAATCACCTCATTCAGGGGGCTCGCGAGGTGCATCACGAAGCGCGTCGATAGCCTCTTCGATCGACGAGTCGGTACCTTTGCAACTTCGAGGCATGTCCGAGAAAGCGCGCGGCAAGATGCCGGTGGGACAACCCACCTTCTCTCGCCAGAACAGCATGACGAGCCTCGCCAGTATGAACGCAACGCCCATGCTTGGCGCAAACGAATTCTTCACGCCGTCGGTGACGTGGGTAAGTCTCTCCACCGATCACTCCATAAGCCAGGCGCAAAATCACTGACTAGTGAGCAGCTCGAATCCTGGCTCTCCGAACTTCCCCTCCACACCACATTGATGCTCATCCAGACGTTATCACCCAAACTTGAGACCAGTGAGAGCACAGCATCAGCCCTTCAGACTATCCAGTCCACCACTGTCCCGGGCATAGACCCATCCCCGATCCGCGTGCACCTGTTCGAATGGTCGACCCTCTCATTGGGATGGTATGAGTCGCTTCTCTGGGGCTTTGTATTCGCATCCGAGATGGTCGTGGCCAAGGGCACGGCTGGCGTATGGAATAACACCAGCATCAGGCTATTCAGGGTCCAGCAAGGAGACGCACAGACGCCGAGCTTGCTCGCGCCTAGAGGCGCTGTTGACGCCGTGGGCAGCAACCTGGTGCAGAGGATCGGCAGCCTAAACCTCAGAGGAGGAGCGCCAGCGCAAACGGGACGGGGAGCGGGTGCTGGTGGCGGTGCACAGACGGGCGTTAGGGACGTATAGATAGGCCGCTCTCCGTCCTTCCTCCAGGACATATGGGTAGGTGCACAGTCGCTGTTTCGGCCTCACCTACAGAGATACTTCGGTACTTCTGCATCCAGAGCCAGGCGCACGCTGATTGGTGTTCCTGGCTGGTGCTGTCGCTCCCGCTCTCACATACGGTAATCTGTATGTCGATCGCTGGACCCTGAGTGGCGGTGCACTGCCACAGTGTGGCGACGGTTCTAGCGCTGCAAACACGAAAGTCGGACGGGTACAACGAATAAGGGCTCACGAAACATCAATATACACATTCTAGACTTTGTTTTTCCATGGTACTGAGCTACTGGTACGCGTGGACTTGATGCATGCCTGACGTACTCCAGCAGTTCATTGCCTTGTTCAGTCATGCCTGGCTGCGTTTCGTAGTGCGCTGTGCCGGTTCGCTATCTGCGTGCATATCACGTACGTAGGAGTAGCGGACGACATATACGCACGACGATTCCCTGGGCGTCAATGGCTGATGTATCACCGACTTCTCGCACACGCTATGTGATACCTCCTCTCTTTCTCCCTTACTAAACGCATTGTGCATGATTTCCCCGCAAAATGAACCGCACTATGCAGACGATCCAGGAGGATATCGACGCTATCGTGCCGTACAGCATGCACGTCTCTTCGCGGTACCTCGAGCTCACTAAGCAGAAACTCGAGCTCACGCGCCTTCCGCGCGAAAACGAGACGCTGGGACAGGAGGAACAGTGGGCGCTGGGTACGCCGAAGAGCGTGCTGGAGCCGCTGCTGGATCACTGGTATGTTGATTGTAAGCTCGACAGGTCGTTTGGCGCTGATGCTTTGTATTCCAGGCTTGAGACGTACGACTGGCGCGCTGAAGAAGACGCTTTCAATTCGACGCTTCCACAGTACCGGACGCTGGTTTCGCTGTCCCCTGGCGTGGACGGTGGAGATAGGAAGCCTATCCGTACACACTTTGTGCACAAACGCTCGTCGCATTCAAAAGCTGTGCCGCTGCTGTATTGTCACTCGTGGCCAGGCAGTTTCGTCGAGGTGCAGCGCATCGTTGACGAGCTTGCGAGTCCTAAGGGAGAAGGGGGGCTGGCTTTCCATGTTGTGTGTCCGAGTATACCGGGCTTCGGGTTCAGTGATGCAAGCGAAGATCCTCATTTTGGAGTTCATGGTGCGGCGGAGGTGTTTGCAGGGTTGATGAGGAGGCTGGGGTATGAGCGGTGGGTTGTCTGTGGTAGTGGGTGGTAAGTTGATGTCGAGAGCCGTCAGATTGTGCGTGCTGACGAAACGCAGGGGATTCGAGATTTGCAGTGCATTGGCAATTAGGGAGCCAAAGAGGTGTCTCGCTGTGCATACGTGCAACCCTACGTTCAATGCACCAACAGTCAAAAAACAGCCGCTGCTGTGGGTAAAATGGCACCTGGCACGGTTGACGAAAGCAAAATACCCAACGATGAGCTTCGGATACCTCCCTTCAGAGCTTATAGTACCATCGACGCAGACTCACCAAACATCTGGTGGACGGCCACTTGGCCCAACGATGCACCAGCTGTTCTCGCTTCGCCCGCAGACTCTCGCCTTCTCGCTGTGCGACTCGCCTATCGGACTGCTGGCTGTTTTGTTGGATCTCATTGCCACGCAGAGTCCTGGGTCGTCTGCAAACGCAAGACCAAGATCGCCCTTTTTGGACCCCGGGGAGCTTGAAATGCAGGACAGAGAGTATGAAGCAGCCGGACACGAGCGTGTGGGTTCTGATGAAACAATAAGGGCGTCGCATAAAGGTAGCGCTGGCGAGGTATTAGTTAAAGAGAGACGGCCATGGAGTCCAACAGACATCCTGAATTGGACGATGATGTATGTATATCGCTTTCTGTACTGCTGTGGTGTGCGTCTGCTGACTCAACCACAGGATGTGGCTTCCTGGCGCCGAAGCTGGGCTCCGCTGGCTTCGCAGAGCGCACATAGAGACTACGGCAGCGAGCTGGGGTAGTTACTGTACTGTTCCACTTGGGATCAGCAGCTTTCGAACACATGGTGCTTCGGCACCGCTGATGTGGGGTTCGGCCTCGTGGCCGGTGGCATGGATTGAGAGACATCAGGAGGTCACGGAGATGCCGGTTTGGGAAGCGCCGAGACAGTTGGTGAAAGATGTAAGGGAATGCTTTGGCCGACTGCTGGAAGGTCGGCTGAAGGCTGAGTCTCCTGATGTAATGGTTTGAGTGGGTACCATTGTCGCTGCATATCGCTGCATTATTTACAAGCTTCAACAAGAGAAGCATAAGAGGGTACCATAACAATACATGATGAACGTTTGATAACGCAAAATCGTATAATTCTGCCTACTGCGAATGCTCGATCTGAGGTGTTTTTGTCGTGGTTGATGCGGCCCGGATCGTCGATGTCTGGAACGTTCGTTCGCCTTGCGCACCGTGCACTCTCCAGCCACACCTTTGGGCGGTGACGACACCCAGCGACAGCGTTGGGCGAACATGTGCACGCGCAATTTTCTTCGCCCACGCGATCTTATTGAATCCCAACAACACCACAGCAGTTGTCACTGTGATCGGTTACTCTTCACATCAAGCTATTGTCTTGCGTACGTTTCCATATCCAATCTCCCTGTTTGCCTGCTACACACTGCCCGCCCGCTATTTGCGAAAAACCGCACACCGACTCACAGCTCCCAGTCAACGCCCAACTGCAATTGCACCGTCCCCTTCACACAACGCCACCAGTGCACACGACACCGTCAAGCTGGCAGACCTGCTTTCCACGCTTTTCCACACTGCATAGGCTGTGACAGCCCGCAGACAGCTTTTCGCCGCCCCACTTCGCTGTTCCATGCGTCAAGAGGATCTGGTACGCTTTCTATCCAAGCCTGCGAAGTGAGTCTAGTCTCCACCGCGCCTCCCACTGCCTCTCCACGTCGATACTCGTACTCTAGATACTGTGCTGACAGTCCGCAGGCCTCGATAACACCCGCTACTCCCACCCACCACCACCACCA